>JAYMTK010003405.1:0-12337 GCA_036897405.1 Pelargonium myrrhifolium | reverse complement strand
ACTTGAGTTGGAACCCAACGGAGCATCAAGGAACGTTGAACTCGGGAAATATCTTCCTCTCATCACCCTCGCAAATAAACAATCCGGATTGGACATCATACGCCATCCTTGCTTCCTGAGTAATGCGGTATTAAAATCTCTAATTCGCCTTACTCCTAAACCACTCGCTGATTTCGGAACACTCAATCTTTCCCACGAACACCAGTGAAGAGCCCCTTTACATTTGAGTCCAAACCCCACCAAAATGAATTCATCATACGTTCCAAAGCGTCACACGTATCCACCGGTAACATAAATAAACTCATCGCGTAGTTAAGTAACGCTTGAGCAACCGTCTTAAGCAACAGCTCCTTAAAAATAAAAGTGTATTTTTAATAGTTTTTTTTTTTTTTTCTTTCTTTTCTAAAGTAAATTCAATTCATTTGATCTTATTTTTGGTCCACGCATTAATAATCGATTCGGTCCAGTTATTGGGCCGATTCTCTTTGGTCGAGTCTTCGGTCAATTTCTCACAGAGAATTGGGTTCCGTTCCAGTTTGGGTTGGTCCAGTGTTGGACCGATATAAGAGGACATTTCAGTGGTTTCATGATGAGATTGAGGGGTTCATTATATTCATTCAATCATCGTCTTCTCTCCACCGGCGTCGATTCAAAGCATCAAATTTCTGAGTGACGCTATTCCAATTCCAATTCCAAACCCAGCTGCTATGGCTTCTTCAAACAAGGTATTCCTTCCTTATTTCTCTTTTTAATTCCTGTGCCCTTTGTTTCTCTCGAATATTTGTTTTCTATTTTGCGGATTGTTAAACAAACTCCCAAGGATCATGAACTTTTTATCTTACGATGGCTTCAATCACTAGTTAAGCTATTAAAAGAAAATAAAAGAAAAGATTTATTTATAATTTTCACAACTTCAATCACATTTGATTCCTCAATTATTTTGTTACGTAGCTTTCCTTGTTGCTTGGGAATTCAATTAGAAGGTTGTATGTATGGATTAGTTTTGATGAATGCCCCTAATTTGTGACCTACTTTAGGAATTTCCCAATCTATCTTTTATTACTGTCTTTGTTATATGTGTTCCATTTCCATGTGATCAATTTATCTATAGTTATTAGAGCTTCAATTTAAACAGATGTGAAGCAGCATGTTCATTTCCATGTCCACCCGTCCCAAATAAGTGTTATGTTTGACTTGTAAAAGTTATTCCCTTCTTTTCAAAATAATTGTTGACTTTCCTTTGTATGTTTTTAACTCAAGTAATTATAACTAACAAATTTGAGGGGTATTATTGATAATTCAAACACAATTCTCTTGCCAAAATGGAAAGGGAACACTTGTTTTGGGACGGAGAGAGTTTCGTGATAGCCTCAAGTACACCTTTTTCTTCATCCCCTTGAAATCTCATGTTGGAGGCTTTTCCCCTAGGTGACGACATATGCTATAAATCTGAGCAATGTTACATAGACACAAGTATGAGATACGAGACACGACATGGATACGGGCCATACGGCAACACTCAAATTCTTACAAAATCATAGACACAATACGTTAAGATTACGTTCAATAAGAATAAATGATAATTTATATTTGCTATATTAGTGCATATAAGTTACATAAAATGATGCTCGTCCATGTGTTTTAGAGAATCAAAAGTGTTCATTCAATTCAATTTTAGAAAGAAAAGAAGAAGAAGAGGGGAATACGTAGAAAGTCAGACACTTGTCTCTTAAAAATGTTTTTAAAAAATTGGGGGACACGTAAAATTAAGTGTCCAACACATATCCCAGAGTGCCCGACAGTGTCAGATACGTATTGGACTTGGGTACGTTTACGTTGAGAAGATGAGAATGTCCGTGCATCACAGAATTTGAGCGGTGCAGAAAACAGTTCTTCTGAAATTTTAAGGCCATCAAAGATGATATTAAGAGTTTTAGTGTAAACAAGTGCAAGATTAAGGAAAGGTGCAATAAGTATCTAATAAAATCATGTAGGAGTTTAAGGTTTATGTGCATATACTCGCTCTACTGAGTATGGAGGTAAAAAAAGAGTTAGGGTGTGAAGGAACTTATAGGACCCAACCAAACTTACAATTTAGTGGGGTATTAATATATGATGCTGGAATAATACTATAATAAGCTCATCAAGATGTGGGATGTGGAGAATATGGCATTTTACCAATAATTGACTGACCCTTAGATATGAAATAAAGATAGTTCTGTGGTGATCCAAGGGATTGGACTTGCTTGCTGGGTCTTTTGAGATTTTGTCGCTGCATTTTAAGCAAAAAGTATTTTTTTTTATCATAAATTTTAAGCAAAAGCATATGATTGAGTCTGTCAAGAGATTTTTTGGATGTTGTGGAAGGAAAGAATAATTGTTTGATCATCTTCTCATAAATAGAGTAAGTTTCGACCATTCCTTGTCAGAGTCTGCTGAACAATTATTTTAGTGTTTTAATGTCATGATATGAATTTCAGTCTTCAGTTTGATGATTCACATGATTGTACACTATATGATAAATGTTGAATATCGTATGACGGTATGAGAAAATCTAGCCTTGGAAGAAGAGATGATATGTTATGAGAGTCGAATAACAATATTGTATAGAATTGAAACAAAATTATATCTCAATTTTTGGAGTGATGGTCTGTCTGTTATCTGGATGAAAAAATACATTAGCTTTGACTATACACATCTTAGACTTTTCACTTTTATTTCTTACATGATATTTGAGAGGAAGTAATATATGCTTGTTAGATACATTAGCTTTAACTGTATGCATCTTTGAATTTTATTTTTTATAGGATTGTAGAGAGGAAGTAATACAAGCTTGGTATATGGATGATAGTGATGAAGACCAGAGACTCCCCCATCATCGGGAACCCAAGGAATACGTATCTCTGGACAAACTTGCTGGTAAAATGTGTATATAGATATTGTTAGATCATTAAGTCATGGGCTTTTTAACTTCCTCTGAGCAATTACGTTGGTCTTGCAGAACTTGGAGTTCTGAGCTGGCGATTAGATGCTGATAAGTATGAGACTGATGAGGAATTGAAAAAGATCCGTGAATCCCGAGGATATTCCTACATGGTTTAGCCTATGCTCTCTCTCTCCAATATTTTTTTATGGAATTGCCAACTCTTTCCACAAACTGATATTGCTACTGTGACAAGAAAAATTGTTTGCTCTTTCTTCAGGATTTTTGCGAGGTGTGCCCAGAGAAACTACCAAATTATGAGGAGAAGATTAAGAATTTCTTTGAAGAACACCTTCACACGGACGAGGAAATCCGCTACTGTGTGGCAGGAAGTGGTAAGATTAGTTACTGTTTGTTTTAGTTTATCTCTACTAGTCAGTTACTGCTTTCTCATCTTTTTTCAATTCTGTATAGGTTATTTTGATGTCAGAGATCGTAATGAGGCTTGGATTCGCGTGTGGGTAAAAAAAGGTGGGATGATTGTTCTTCCAGCTGGAATTTATCACCGCTTTACACTGGATACAAGCAACTACATCAAGGTAACGTTGTAATTTTGTTATATGTTCACATGTAACAAAGTAACTTGTGTGAAGTACCTATCTTTTTTCTCTCCTCCTTTGGTTGATATTCCTTTGCTCCTCCCGTCACTAAATCTTGAACTTATCTAATAATAATTGTAATTTGTGAACATTTGGTTGAGATGACATCTTTACACATACACTTGACCAATTAAATATCAAACTAAAGCAGCCATGAGTAATTTGGACAAGGACAGCTCTGATAAATCTAGATTGTCCATTACTCAAACAACTCAAGCTGTGTCGTATGCTGTCAACCATCCTCATGTAGTGGATACATATATATCTGAAGATATAAGTGTTACTGTCTATTTATATGTATCAGACATAAATATTGATGTATTGGCAGAATACAATATTATTTGTATTTATTTTCTTGATGAACTGTTAACTTCAAGTGGAATCCCGAGGGTATCTCTTGGCAGAATGAAGTACTGATTAGCTGCGCTTTTATTCTAACACTAAGGGGTTTTATGGAAGCTGACTTAAATTTCTTGCAGGCCATGCGTTTGTTTGTTGGTGAGCCAGTGTGGACTCCATATAACCGTCCTCATGATCATTTACCTGCAAGGTATACTCTCCTCCAGTGTTTAGATTCAACTATGTTTTTCTCATTTATTGCAACATAGTTTATTGAGGGTGAGTCTTGGAGAAATGAAAAAGTTGCTGCCTTGTGACATTGAGGCCATGGTTGCAATTAGGAAAACAGCGTCTTTGCAATGTAGGTGCAACGCTGCAACCTTCCCAAACTCCACAACAGTGGAGCTTCATGCACTGGGCTGCCTTCTATTGCCAAATACTCTGTAGCTTTTATAGGAAGTTAATTTTGAAAGAAATACATTTTGGACTATTTAACCTTTCTATTACCTAAAATAATGTTAGAAGTACACGCATAAATTTCGTTTGCTTGGGAAGCCAGACTTAGCAAGGGATGTTTTATTTGCAGGAAGGAGTACGTTGAAACTTTTGTGCAAGATGGTGCTAAACGCGTTGTTGATGCTGCAGCGTGATTCTAGAACCTTTAGATAAATACTATATATGCTCTAAATAAAGTGGCATACATTGTATGGCCTGTTTTCAAATGTGTGAACATTTGAGTTTCATGTATGAAATACGCTTGTGGTATGTTTCCATTAATTAATGTAACTGGCACTGTTGTAAAACATGAACCGTTGATATCAAGTATGTGATTGTCATAACGTGTTGACCAGAGAGAGAATTGGAAATAAAAGTGGACCAATTTGGTTGAATCAGCCGATCGGGTTCACGTGTTTGAAACACACTACTATTGGTTCAAGGATGCGTCTTATGTTTTTGGCAATCTTGACCGCAAAGGTGTGGTCAAAATTTGAATTAGGTGAAACCAGAACTTAGGTAAGATCAGGTTTTTTGGTCAAGTGCTTTTCTTGGTTACGTAGCTATCTTCATTTTTGGTTTGATGTTTGTTTTTTATTTATTGTATTTTGTCGGACTAAATATAGTGTGTGTTGCAGATCATCAGACAAAGCAATGCCACTCTATTGCCTTAACTTGCTTACACGTCGCTGTGTTCTTTGCTATGATTTCATTATTGTTGTTCCCATTAATATATTCTCTGTTGGTGCCTGTTTTTCACGACGCGTATGTATGTGTGTACATAAATCAAGTTTTTATAATTAGATTTGTATTTTATCTGAAAAGTAATATAGAAATAGTTGGATCTGATTTGAGTTTTTATCAAGATTATGAATATAGATTCCCAGATTTACGTCTCTCTCTTGCGATTAGTGGAGCCAATGAAAGCTGGAAACGTAGCTACCGACATGTTGACAAAAAGCAGAAAAAAAGATAGCTAATCAAATATAAGTTGATGTGATTATTAAGGAATATAATAATGGTTAAGCTGCAAGATATTTTCTAAATGAACTAGAACTTCCTCGGTCTCAATAGCCTCCACCATCCCATCCCCTTCCACTCTAACTTCAAATATTCTCTCTCTACACTTAGTGGTGTTACACTGTATAATTCCTCTCCAAAGTACGTGGTTCTCGAGCATCACGTGTTATTTTTTTATTTGTTATTTCAATCTTGTAATATTGCACACAATAGGCTTTATCACGATACATAAACGAATTGTCAATTATGTGAACAAACATAGAATAAACAAATTAATGAAATAGTGTAAGAAAATAAAAAAAGTTGTACCCAACAAAACAATAGTTTTGGTAACCTAGGGAACTAAAAACAAGACACGTGGCAGAATAAGTAAACAACAATAGCTCAAAATAGATATTAAAGAAACTATATTATAATAATAATAAAACAAATTGTTACTGAATTTAGCATAAAATATATATAGAGATTATAAAAACATACTTTTCAAAGTTAGTGTTTGAAACACTTGTAATTTTCTCTTTCACTGTTGTATAAAAATACTATACTACTATTACAATTTATATATTAATGGCACAATGCATTGTAGATTTGTAGTCTACAATATTATGTTGTTGACAAATAAGCAAAAAGTGGCCAATAGTGAGGACTTTCCCAAAGGAGAAAAGTAATGCGGAGAGAGAAAAATATCGCTCTCCCCCTTTAGGGTTTGTTTCGTCTTTTGGCATCATCACTCACCCACTTTTTTTTCCCCAAAAGCCAAAATAAAAAAAAAAAATATTGCCCAGTTGACACCTGTCCCTCCCTCTTCCTCCTCCACTTTTGGTTGCTCTCCAAGTCTCCATTTATTTCTCTTCCTCCGTCCCTTGCCTTCCCAGATCGATCGCTCCTATCTCTTCTCTCCTCCTACTAATATACTTATCGTCTCTCTCTAGCTACTTGTACTATTTTTTATCTGCAAATACACCATTTGGTCCAAACATCTTAATTTGCTAGCTGCGCATGACTTTCACGCCCACACTCTATAGATCTGCAAATCCAGGTGAGTTTATCATTCTTATGAATCCTCAGGGACGAGTGAAGGAGGAGTATCGCGGCGGCGCCAGTTCGTCCTACTCGGCGGCGGCGGCTCCTCGGCCGATGGACTGCCTACATGACTCCGGGCCTCCGCCATTTCTGACAAAGACCTACGACATCGTGGACGACCCGACCACCGATCGGGTTGTTTCTTGGAGCTCCGGGAACAACAGCTTTGTTGTGTGGGATCCTCAAGCCTTCTCCATGAGTCTCCTTCCCAGATTCTTCAAGCACAACAATTTCTCCAGCTTTGTCAGGCAGCTCAACACTTATGTCAGTATATCTATTTTGAATATTCATTCGTTTCTACTCTTTTTTTTTTTTTTAAGGTATTGATTGATTAGGAGGTTGGGTTTTCTAATCCACATTTTCCCCATTTTATGTTCTCTCATCACTACCTACATGAAATATTGAAATCTTATTTCTCATGTCTGAATATATATATTTTTTTCCTTCTCTGAAGTCCTCCCTCTAACCTTTCTGGATTTTGGCCCTTTCTGTAATGGTAATGTAGACTAAGTGTATGTTTAAATGCCCGAATAGAAAAGTGCATATATATATATATATATATATATATAAGAAATATACATAATACTCATTTGGACCGTCTTCTTTGCCATTATCACAAATTAGTGTTTCCCACAATATGTTATTGAAACTTGTTAATTAGCCCATGTTGGGAGTGTTTGGCGGAAATGAAAATCTTATGGGTTATTTATTTATTTATTCAATTGGCATGATTTTCAGTTCATAATTAAGTTGCACCCTCACAGACTTATTTAAATTTAATTTAATTTTTTTAATGTATTGAGTTGTGTGTAGGGCTTTAGGAAGGTTGATCCTGACAGATGGGAGTTTGCTAATGAAGGGTTTCTGAGAGGACACAGGCAGTTGCTGAAGAATATAAGGAGGAGAAAGGCTACTCAGGCTCAGTCTAACACACAAGAAGCTCTAGGCCCTTGTGTGGAACTTGGGCGGTTCGGGTTCGATGGAGAGATTGATCGGCTCAGGCGCGACAAGCAGGTTCTTATGATGGAACTGGTGAAACTCAGGCAGCAACAGCAGAGCACTAAAGTGTCTCTTGAAACCATGGAACAAAGGCTTAGAAAGACCGAGTCCAAACAGCAACATATGATGACCTTCCTTGTTAGGGCAGTGCAAAATCCAAACTTCTTGCAGCAATTTTCCAATAGAGAGAAAAGAAAAGAACTTGAGGAAGCATTTGGTAATAAGAGGAGGAAACAGATTGATTATTGCAATGGAAACAATGAATTTGGCCAAGGAGGGAGTTTTGATAAAGTTGAGGCTCAAAATTGTGATGACATTTCGGGGTTCGAAGTATCGGAGGAGCTCGAGGAACTTGCTATGGAGCTGGGACTAAATGACACACAACATAATTACCCAGAGAAAGAGCCTGTAGAGGAAAGAGTAGGGGAGTTTGGAGGTGGAGTTAATAATGATGAGGAGTTTTGGGAAGATTTATTGGGTGAAGATGTTGAAGAAGAAGATCAAGATCAAGATCAGAGATGGGTGTATTAGGTATGGATCAAGCAAATGTTTTGGCAAGCCAGATGGGTTACTTGTTGGGTTCTATTAATCCTAGGAAGTAGCTAGTCCTGAGCTGTTGATCTTATTCTTGTATTCTAAATGTTGCCCCAAATGTGCTAATCAGAAGATCTTCTATCTGACTTTCTAATTTGTTCTTCTTTTTCCATTGTTTTTAAAATTCAACTTGTGTCATCTTGATTCCAAAATGGCAAAATCCCAGTTTTTGGATGGAGTAGACAGGAGCATATAAATATACATATTGGCAGTTTTGTTTCAGAGTTTGCATAATGGATTTTCATTAGATTTCTGTTGGAGTGGTGACCAAAGAAGCCCCACATCATCGGATGAATATAAAATGAATGAGTTAAATATAATTGTTTAAGTGAAACTTTACTAATAAGGTTGATCTTTTAGTAGTGGAAGCTCAAACCATTATATGTAACTAATTATGAAATTTAACATGGTAGCAGAGCTGGTTTCGATCTGGCTCGCTAGTAGGTGGACATGCCTGAGCGGCCTGCGTGTGAAAGGAAAAGAAATACCTACACGTGAGGGAGAATGCCGATTAAAAAAAAATCTGATTGTCCATGTGTCAATCTTACCAATAACAAGAAAAAAAAAATACATACACGTGAGGGAGAATGCCGAATAAAATAAAATAAAAACCCTCAAACCATTATATGTAGTTTCCTTAGATGCCATCTTTGTTTTGTCAATGTGTGTTTGTTGAGGGCAGCAATAGTGGCATCCATGTTATTAATGTTCTTTAAGAAGTGATTTAATGAACAAAATCTCATTTTGGAGGACAAAAGAACCATACTCAATATATTTTCTAGAATGTAAAACTATATGGATAGAAATAAGAATCTCGGCTAATAAATAATGGTCACATCGTCGATTAACACTTATTTCCGTCCTAATGAATTTCACGCCCGTTCGAATCCATTTCTCTTTATCTCTTAATTAAAAATCTCAACTAATAAAATATGGAGAGAAATAAGAATCTCGGCTAATAAATAATGGTCAATAAAATAATGTCACGTTGTCGATTAACACTCATTTCCGTCTCATTGAATTCTGCGCCCGTCTGAATCCATTTCTCTTTATCTCATAATTAAAAATCTCAACTAATAAATCATGGGGTAAATAGCACCAATGGCTCCTGGACTTTACTCGTTTTTGCGTTTAGTCCTCCAGCCCTTTTTTTTTTTGTAATTCGTCCCTGGACTTGTATTTTTTTTTTTTTTTATTTGGTCCTATCCACCGGTTGGACTTTACTCGTTTTTGCGTTTAGTCCTCCAGCCCATTTTTTTTTTTGTAATTCGTCCCTGGACTTGTATTTTTTTTGGATTTGGTCCTATCCACCGGTTGTAGCCGGTTTCGCTTCATCTCAAAATAACTATTCATTTTCTTATTTTAAAAGCCTATTATGCATAATTACTAGCAATAATTTTAACCTAACCAGGTCTATCTTAAAACTATTACTAATAATTTATGTCCAACTCATACAAAACATTTGTAGTATCCTCTGTACACACACAGTAACATTTATAAAATCAGATCCAATTTTCAGTGATTTGAACGAGTCAGAGCTTGACTCAGTAGTACTAACTCAGTACCGTACCTTGGATGAGGAGATCCTTTAATCGGTTTCTGGCCGTACTTTCTCCACGAGTAATCATCCGGCGGAATATCGGCCAGCTTCAGGCTTATCGCCGAAACCCTAACCACCCTCTTTAACCTCAATTTTCTGTTCCAATTTTGAAAATCGTGAGAATCGGATTTAGATTTTGGAATTAAGACCAGAATTAGGAAATGGAAACTGTTTTGGTACCTTTTCTTGGAGCAATGGCATCGGCCGCTGGAGGAGCCGCCGCACTTGCCGGAGCCGATGTTCTCGGAGCTACACTTCCTCTTCAGCGACGAGGTCGACAGCAGCGGCCTCCCAGGCGACAACACCTGAGACAGATTCGTAATCTGGAATGCCGACGACGGCGACGGTTGCTGCTGGTGTTGTTGCTTGCTCTCGGTGTCGCCTCCGACGGTCAGAGACGAAATGAACGAGTTCGCGGCCGACGAGTACGAGAAATTGATAGTCGTCGACGACTCCTTCCGATCAGCGCTCACTCCGTTCTTGTAGTTATACACCGGAGGCGGCGGGATTTGCTGGATCGGCGTCGCGTAGTAAACCCTAGAGCTCGAGCTTTCGTGAACCCCAACCGGAACCGGCAGTTTCTGGATCGGACTCGGATCCGCCGCCACCGGAGCTCGTCTGAACCGCGCGTGGCCAGTCCGAGTGCGTCCGAGAAGCGAAATCACCTTCTTGAACTTGGTCACGGCGGCGTCCGCGACGGTGTCGATCTCCATCGACGGCGGCGATCGGGGCTGAGAGTGGTGGTTGTGGTGCGAGGAAGAGAGCAATCTGATGAGCTTCTCGACGCTCTCGAGACCCGAAGCTGCTTCCTGAACCGCGGTGTTGTCGGACGCAAAAGCTACGTCGTTTCTATAAGCCATCATGAGCTCTACGGCCATGGAAGCAACGGTACCATCTACAGAGGAAGCGAAAAAGAAAAGGAGAAAAGAAGAAAAAAAAAAAGTGCCAAAGAGAACGAGAAGCGTAACGTTGTAGATAAAGGGACTGTCACCGTCTGTCACAGCCCGGTGACTCTAGTCCTCTTGCCGTCAAAATCTAGGTACGAATCAGATTTCGCCACGTCGTTTTTACTTTTATTTTAAAAATAATATTAACCTCGTTTTCTGTGTTAATTGGTATAGAAAATTGATTTGTTAGTCTGACGCCAATTGTCGGGACATTGACCTAATATGAGGACGGTGGGACCCGCACTGATCTGGTCAAAGAGACGTCCTCAGCCGTTGGATCATAAGGGCGTGTTTGGTTGGTGCCAGCGTACGAAGGTTGACTTTAAGAGATTTTGGGAGACAATTTTTCTTTTTCTTTTTCTTTAATATTTATTATTCTTTGAAGGCCAATTGATTAATTTTGTTTAATTATTTTAGTTTTGGGGAAAATGGCATCTCTCTCTCCACTTGATTGTTCTTTGAGAAAAGTTAATATTCTCTCCTTTTTTATTGTATAATAAAAGTAAATTATTTTTGGAATTGTAAAATATATTTTTGGTAATTTGATTAGATGCCCCATGAATTTTGTGAGATTTGAATCCAATGTTTTTAAAAGTTAGGCAATGATTCCAATTCCAAGGTATATCCTTGTACTAAGAAAACTAGGATAATTTTAACCACAATGTGGAATTTTTTTCATGTTTAGAAATATATTTAATTTAATTATTGAAATATTTAAGATTAGTAAAGCAAAAATTCTTGATGTATGTGTAAACTACTGCTTAGAAACTAGAAGCTTAGTTGTTCTTTCTTTTCCCCTTCTTTTGAGTCATTGTTGTTTTTTTGGCAATGGTTTGATCTTTTTGTCTCGTATTATTACGTAGTTAACAAACAAAGATTTAACACATCGAATTCAGTAGTTTATCACTACTCCATTTTCTTATTTGATTTTTTTGTAAACGTATCATTATCATCTCCTTATATTTGTTAATTTGTAAAAATATGCTTACTATATATAAATTATTTATTTTCATGTGATTCTGCTTTAAATCGTGTTTTAGATGTTATTTCCATATTTTGGTTCGCTCTCATAGCGGAGGTTTTAGTAAATATTTCATGGTTGGAAGTTTTATTTAGTATTTTCTTGTTAAAAGTTATTTTATTTATTATGACTCTGTTGATATTTTAGGTATTGATGTATATAATTAAGAGAAAAAAGAATCTAAACCACTTAATTTTTGGCTTAGGCTAAGCCAAGCCAGTGAGGTGATGACACCTTATTAAATTTCACTTATACTCACCCAAGTGAATTTGTAGGAGCAGAGCGATCCGTCGGATCTGGACATTTTTAATGAGGTGTCTCTACCTCATTGGTGGTTTAGTTACTAAGCCATATTATTTGGCTTAGGATCCTAATACTATACACACACACACATTACACGTTATTATATAAATATATATTAGTATCAATGTATATAGATGGGATAATTACACGTTACTACCAAGTTAGATACACATTTTGCATGTTACTACCCTGAACTATCTTTTTTTTTTTCAATTCGTTAAATGCTCCGTCGGCTAAATCCTGAAAAAACCTAAATACCATTCATTTTTTTACACGTTACTACCATGTTAGATACACATTTTGCACGTTACTACCCTAAATATTTTTTATATAGTCAAATTTAGTCAAAGTTAA
>JAYMTK010003404.1:0-12339 GCA_036897405.1 Pelargonium myrrhifolium | reverse complement strand
TAAAATAACTAATACCCACCCAAGTGAATTTGTGGGAGCGGAGCGACCCATCCGGATCCATGATTTTAAATGAGATACTATCACCTTATAAGTATAACCGACATAACTTTATATCAGTCAACTAATATACATTTTACCCTTAAACAATATTTTATTGTCATATATGAATCAGTGGAATGAAAGCATGTGGAACACAAATTTTAGTATTGAGTTGCACTAATTTTAACACACTCTTACACGTGCGAGTCACATTTTTTAAATCAACATTCACCTAACGTGCAAGGGTCAAAATTTTAAATCGACATCCCTGCACGTACGAATATTTCTTCTTCACACGTAAACCATTTCAAACATGTATATCTTCAAACGGAACTGAGACTAAATGAGAAGACAACATTCGCCAGCCACTTCAACATTCACACAAATTGGCATTCCCCAACATGTGTAAATAATTATCTTTTACACTCGGGCCATTGTAGGAATGACAATCTGGAAACAATCCGGAGATCAGATGGGGAAACAACATAAACATGTCAATTCAAAACCCCGCCTCCCATGCAAGGGACGCATTATGGTTACGAACTCGGTTTCTCAGGGTAACATCTCGTGTTTCAGTCGTCTTAATGAAATTATTATTATATGAAATGTAGTGTAAGGTAAGGAGATATTAAAACACAATTGAGATGTTTCATTTGCATTTGATTATGTTATGAATATACTCAAAATGCAATATAGAATTGAAGTGAAGTGGGTTTTGGCTCCATGTATCCGGAATTTGCTTGAAAACAAAGATTCTCAGTTCACACAAATTGATGGAACCCTAATTCCCATGTGGGAGAGATGAAGAGAATGAATTGGGCATATGATGTGTCCGACCACATACGACATCTTTTTTTATATTTACAATCCAATCTCTCTCTATATATATACACATAGAAAACATAAAAATAAAAATATTAATTTGTTGTTTTGGTCATGGAGACTAGCTAGACAGCTTATATTATATTATGGGATTTGCTCCCAACTCAAATTAAAATATAAGTTGTTTTCAATTTAAATTTTCCGGCGAACTCTTTCAATTCTCCGGCGTAGTTTGTGATCAAATGGAGGAATGTGAATAATTTGTGATCAAATAGGGTAATGTGAATAATTTGAGAATCAAATATTGAGTACCAATTAAAAAGAGTGTCTGGAATCTCTGCCATAATTTATGGGCTGAGATTCTCAGCTAAGAGACAAATACAAATAGATTTAGACGGGCGCCCCGCTAACACAAATTTATTAGGGGCGATTACGAGTGTTAACCGATAATGTGGCATCACCTTGTTGACCATTATTTGTTAGCTGAGATTTTTCTCTTAAGAAACGAATAACACGAAATTCTAGTATGAAAAAAGTTGACATCCGCACTCATCTTGAGAGAGAATCACAAATTTAGACTCGTGCCTCAGTTGTTACACTATCATAGATGCACGACGCTCAAACTATAACGACTTCACTAAAGATGACAATTTACATTTTGGATCAGAAACAATCTTTTGTGCATAATGTGCAGATCTGTCTAATCCAATCTAATTCAAAAACTAATTGAATAGGAGCCGATCAATTTGAAATTAGATTGGATTTCAGATGTCCGCAGATTTTGAGCCTAATTGACAGCTTTGTCACCTTAGGGAAAGAAAAAAAAAAAAATTTATCTTGGCAATACAATAAGTCATCTATTGACTATGTAAAAGCATTGCTTCCCTAGCCAATAGTTTTCAAAGGTCAAATAATGGCAAGTAGCAACCAAACACAACACAATGACATATTCATATTGGAAAATGTGCACAACTAACACTTTTGTCCATGGAGCTATGGGCCATGGCAAGCAAGAAAACAAACAATTCCTGCAGCTAAAGCTAAATTGTGGGTCACATAAAAAGGACCCATTTAGTTTTCTAGTGAGGTCGAGTCGGGTAAACTCATAGTAATCTTCTATGTACAAACCGACAACAACTTAGAGCTGGCGATTTGGAGCTGAATCCGGAGTTATCTGAAATCTAATTTGATCCGACCAGAGGATTAGTTTTTATTGATATGAATCCGAACGAATCCAATCCAAAATCGGAATTGCCACCTCTACCACAACTAGAGGTGACAATTCAGATTTCGGATCAGATTTGTTCGGGTTCAAATTGCTAAAAACTAATCTGAAAGAGATTGGGTCGAGTCAGATTGGATTTCAGGTTTTAGCATAAAATATGCGCTAATCCAATCCGATCCACAATTCGATAAAATAAATCCGATCTGACCTGATTGGTCGTATCGGATTGATCAAGTCGAATTGGATTTTGGATACTTGTGGGTTCATATCCAAATTGCCAGCTCTAACCACAACCCAACCTGCAGTCCAAAACCCGTACCTCTTACGGGCTAGATCCGGGTGAGGCCTATTCAACCCGACCCAAATTGTCAACTCTAGATGCAATCACAACCAAAACTAGATTCATTCATATTTCAAAACAAACCATAAACAATATGTTTCAGTTCAAACACCTGCAAGTTTCCTTCTCCAGTTTTTGAAACACAATCGAAACATTCTCACGTCTAAATGCAAATTTTGAGTCCGAAAATACCTTCACATAAGCTGCCAGTGATAGACCTTTCTCGTTCACACGTCTCGTTGCGATTAAACCTATAAAACAGTTACAATCAGGACAATAATTTGCATAATACATACATTAACTACTAAACAAAGAACAGTCTATAATGAGGACAATAATTTGCAAAATCTTTAGCTATTAAGAACAGTTTATAATCAGGACAATAATTTGTATAATCTATACAAAAACCATTCACAGCCAACGCCATCATAACGTGGAAAAGGTGTACGGTGTCAGATTCAGATGCAGATTATGCTTTTTACATAAAATATGAAGTTGGTGGTTGAAGATTGCGTATAAAAATATCCAGAGAAAGTGACAAGGAGAAGAGGGCTTAAACAATGCTCACAGTCTCAAGAGCCTTACAATAATTGGACCTCACAGGCTTCACAGCACCAGAGAGGACACCAATCACCTGCCCTTGTTGCTAACAGAGCAAATTTTCTTAAACTCGTAGCAGAAAGCAATTCGTTTTGTAAAACGATACAAAATTAACGTGTTTAGGCTCACACGATTTGTAATCGTGCCGTGTTTGTGTTGGGACTCCAAAACCCACATGCACGATTAATTAGTCGTGTTGTGACACGCAAGACAGGTACACCTAAGAATATGTCAAACGTGTTGGATAGTGTCGTGTCAAATGTGTTTGTTCTATCGCATAGAATGTGTTGAGTCATGTTTGTGTCAATCATGTCGTGTCAACACGGTCCATTTAGTTACCGTGTTAAACATGTCGCTTTCATGTTTTGTGTCCATAAATGTGTCGTGTTCGTGTTGGGTTGTACAACACAATTACTAAACGTGTTGTGTTGGCCATGGAACATGATTACTAAACGTGTCGTGTTCGTGTTGGGTCGTGCAATACACAAACAACCTTCAGGACAACATGAACACGACACACTCACACAATTGCAAGCTCTAGCAGAAATTACAGAACATAAACAAAAATAACCACATAAATGGTATGTAAAGCTTAAAATTTCACAGTATACAATCATCAAATCGAACACAGTATTTCACTAATATGACCTGAGCAAGAAAACAGGAACCTGTGTGATTCTTGACTGAGAAGAATATGTTTGGGAAGCGAGAAATCGACAATTAACAGTAAAAGAATAAGAGCTCAGGACAATCTCAAACAAACAACAAGGTATATATAATTCACTACCAGATTACATTATCCTCCAATTTTCTTATTTTCACCAGCTAGGGATTTCAAGATTTCCCAGACAACTTTCATGGATTTGATGTCGTTTTGTATAAACACGATCAAACAAGAAAACAAAGAACATGCTATATCTTCTATCGTAATAGTTTTGTCTTGGCACATATAAATACAAGCATAAACAAAGAGCCAAGAAAGGCCATCACCTAACTACTATGACATTGATAACAAATCTTAGGGTTTCTCTATCAGTGAAATCCATAACGAGCAATTTCATGCAATTTAACAAACAAGAAAATAATGATATACATCAGTACAGAATAGCAACGAAAGAGACATGAATGAAACGGACAAATTAAATAAAAGTGATATGTCAATGACAAACAAACGAGATTCCAAGGAGAAAAGAACAAACAATCGCATTCCTGCTATCAAGTTGGCCTTATTATGTCCCCTAAATTTCTACGGTGATCTATTTCTTGGAGCGATGCACAGATAAGGTAGGGGATGCATAGAGCCAACAAGAGCGTCTTTATAGCTAAATCTCCGCTTTATGCATTTTTATTCTTATTCATTAACTATCGGCTTCTCTGCAAGTCTTAGAGCTGTATGCAGCTGAGTTCTGGATAAGCATGGCACATCTATAGAACCATATACTATAAAAGCTTAAAATAAAGAAAACTATTACGTAAAATATACTTAAGGGTCCAACGGACATTCTTAATTTGTTCTCATAAAAGTTTGGTATCACCAAGAAAATCAAATATTCTTGGAGCTGACATATGGTTATGACTATTAGTAGTAAGATTTAGTTGAGCATCAAATTATGCTGACTTTTTTTTCTTCATCTCACTCATATATATGTACTTCACCACTACTTTTGGTTAAAGCATGAAATATTTGAATAATTTCTGACATAACTTTTACAATAGCAACTCAGAAGTCCAAAAGGTTATCATTTTTCATTCCCGTGTTTTAGACCGCAGACCGATAATATGGTGTCATTAACTCTTCCAACTCTCAAATACTAATATAAACTTTACATCCCATGAGAGATACATCAATAGCTACTAAACTTAAGTTCCAAGGACATTCACGGTTTTGCTTATCTCTTCACTAAAAATACGACATATTGAAAATAACACATAATCAAAAAACAGAAAAATGATCTATGGGCTAGAGATACGCATAGGTTTATAGCATTATTATTCAACTGACTAAATTTAAGCAATAACTAAATAATTCACCGATGCCAAAGAAACAAAAGTACTACACTAAATCAACAGATGATATAATTATATAGTTTCAACCACTCTAAATGTATTATCTTTGCTGATAAAAAAAAACTCTAAATGTATTATCACACAGTCCATGGTCAATAAACCTAAACCTTGATGCTGAGATGGTGAGAGAATAGATATTACACAATGATTAACCAATGCCTCTCAAAATGTTATCAACATATAAACAGATTCAAGCACTATAAAGTAGCAACAAGTCACTTTCTTCGGTCTATGAGGGCAATTTGAACCAAAAGACTCTCCAGTTCTCAGATCCTTCTTATCTGGAAGTGAGTGTGGGAGTCCCTTAAGTTCAATGACTAGAAGCTAAGCAAAAGTAACAATGAGAGAGGCGTAACAGACTAGTCAGATGGTAACTATTACATTACTGATCAATGGACTTCCGTAGTCTAAAGTCAAGAGCTGAATCACTTGACTTTTACAGAGTGATTAGTTATGGAGAAGATATAGATATGCACATATGCATTTGGTCGAGGAACAAATTAGATTAGAAGTTGGATATCCGCAGGCCCCCCTTTTTGATTCCCTCTATACTAAATTAATCTTAATACCTTACTCTGTATTTGTATCATAGCTTTCTTTTAGGTCTTAGCTATCTTATCTTATTATGGGTTGGAGATTCTCTTGTTATTCCCAAGACATAAACTCGGGTACAATTGGACGACTCTCTTTACAACTTTAAGGATAGGATCCTCGTTAATAAAAATCCTGTAAAGAGTCTACTTTAATTAGGAAATGATTGAAGAGGAATCTGAACTTGACCTCCCGTGGATAAAAGAAAGGAGGAAAAGTATCGACAAATCCAAAAGGAAACGAAAATGGCATAATATGGCAAGAGTAAAAATGCTAGTAATACCAAGAATTACTAAAGCAACTTGCCCTTTAATTTCTTTTTCAATATTAAAGACCAAGTTCTCCATAATACTTTCAGAAAGTATAAGTAGGAATAGCCTTATTTACAAAGATATCGTGATAGATTCCATTTTCTATGGAATGTAAAATAATGAGGGTTAAAGGACAAACCTACTTCATTTGATAGATTTTTACATATTTGTAAGTATAGTGAAAGTCGAACAAAATTTATATGCTTGAAGAGAATCTATTGTGGACTGCTTCATCACTAATTTGAGCTTAATAATCTCAATTTAATGGATGGGATAGCATTAGATAAGACAGAGCGAAAGAAGCAAATATGAGCAGAAGACTTGTGTAGTTTTGCTAAAAGAATCATGTAACCAAATTAATATTGTTTGCGAAATGAATCAATTGTTAAAATCTCATTAACTAGTTTTGAAATATATGAGAGAAATCATGATATTGGCATTAGTACATAGGAGAGCCTACTTATAGGCTTGATAGTTGACTACCAACAACATTAAAAAGGAAAGAGAATAACTAAAGAGATTACAATTTAGGAATTACAAAATTGTGGATGTTAATGAAATTGACAATCCTATCCAATTATAATTTGATTTTCTATATTATTCTCTAACACCTTCACGCCTCAAATTCAAGGGGATAACCTTGATATTCGAGAAGAAAAAAGAGAGATTGACCATGGGGCCTAATTGAAGAGGGCATGCAACAGAGAATGGTGATAGGGAACACTCAGGTTGTGACGGTCCGAGGAAGGCAGTTGGGTTTGTGTCACCTAAAAATATTAGTCGAGCGCCAAAAAAAGGGTCATTAGAGTTTCGCCATAGGAGAACACTGTGGAGGATGCCAAGAGAGATCATCAGGCTTGTGTTTGAAGGGGTATATTGTTTAAGCGAACTAATATGAGAAACATAAAATAATTTGCCATGATACCGTGAAGAAGAGAGAGATGATGGTCAGTCAAGTAACCTGAAGTTGCAGCCGAAATAGCGAAAGCTTCAAGAGATTCATGACAGAGAATGAAGAGGCTCTAATACCATGTTTGTTAAAGAATAATTTAGAATATCAATTATAGTCAATGTTCCATATCATAGCAATTGGTTTAACGATACAAACTTCCGAAGAAGTAAGAACTTCAAAATTAAAAATTATCAATCATTGGAGTCTCAAACTCATTCAAACATTTACAGATATAATGGGGGAAAATTACCACAACTAGTCATCAGATTCAGCACTTGAAATTTATCAACTATGGAGATTTACAGACCACTGAAACAAAGTCAAACACAACTAATACAGATATGATATGCAGTTAAATTGCACATGAAAGAACTGAGTACATTTTCAAGTGATAGCAGAAACTCGCAAACAGAAGATAAATAAATCAAATACAACGTTAAGCATGATAGCAGATTCCACAGAAATTCTAGAAGAAACCAATACCAGATAAACAGGTCAAGTAGCCTTTGCATCACTTCTTTAGCACACTGCAAACAGAAGCACAATAGAATCAGAATGACTAAAGAACTTTAAAAAAAAAAGGTTTCATTTTCAGAGAAGAGCAAGTCAACAGACTCCAATTGCTATCAGGAATCATTAGGCTTTCAAAGGTTTTTGTTCATAGAGGTCCAAAATCTATGTTTTTATTGTACATACCAGGACATTCAATTCTTTATAGGTCAGGTACGTGGATATGGTGGACCCTAGTATCTCATCTCAACACTAAACCCCCTCATACTTCAACTATGTTGAGGGTCAGCCATAAGCCAAATGTCACCGGCATATGTCTAAATAGATGTGTATAGATGGAAAACCAGCCGATAATAAAACCAGAAAATGATTATGTAGTGCGATCCAATCACAATCCAAATTTGTACAATGCAATGACATCAATGTCTCTCCTTTATACTGATGATCGTCGGCTCATAATCAAACTACACATTTCTAAGGGAATAAATAAACACGGACCAGTTACTATCATTCTAAATCTCCAATCAGATAGATTCCCTTTCACTAAACAGAATAGCTAAAAATATGACGCAATGCAAAAATCTTTTAAATCTCCTACCCTGATGGATGAAGTGGAATCCTTATTACATAAATGATAAGGGTAATTACTGCAAAGTATAGAGCAATCATGGTTAAGGATAACAAGGCAGAAGTTCAATAAGATGAACACGCTGCTCAAGAAAAAAGATGGAAATTTTGGATTTTTTTTATTACAATAAAGCCCACCAAAGAAATGAGCGAAGTTTATTTTATGACAAAATTATACGAACTAATCTCAATCCATGAATTTATATCAGTCCAAATTATTAAACTCTTCAGGGTTCTTATTTACCAAATTCTGCAGTTAAGTTCACCTAGACATAAAGGAAGAAGGTGGCTGACAAAATGGAGAGTACTTATGTGGACAGCTCAGCCTCAAGCATATGAACAGATTTAAAAACAAGAAATACAATTAGGCAAATTATAAGGGAGATATGAGCTTACTTGTACAAGTAGGCAGCAATTCCCAAAATTATACACAACAAAACAACATCAATACAGAAATTCCGACTTGATCTCAACTGCAACAAACCAGTTACTTAATAAGATCAGAAAAAAGAACCTTATACTGGGCAAAACTGAAAAATGAACCTAAGCATGAAGGCCAAATTAGGGGGAGGGGGAGTTGCATTCCAATTACCTGAGTAACTGTGTGCTTAAGTCTAACATTGGTATTCTTGAGATCAGATGTTGCTTTGTCCACCTGTAAACATGAGGGGGAAAAACACATGAAAATGTATGCACTAAATATAATTAGAATTTACAAAGGTGATACAAAATATCTTTACCTTAGAATCAATCTCATCCATCAAGGGAACCTGCCTGTCCAATTCCTGTACATATCGCATCACATAATGAATTGTGTTTGATTGAAAATGGCAAATAAAATTACAAGTATTCTGTAAGAAGGCAAACCTCGTTCATATCATGGGCCATGTTTTTCAGTGTATCCAAACCTTCAGATATCATATCTAAACCTTGATCCTGTATGAAAGTCCAAGTATATCACATTAAAAAATAGGGAAAATGTATTATAATAAACAATCACCACAGATCTTCCTTCTATAGTTAGAATCCAGCAAAAGAAATTACAAATTCAAACATGCACTAGCCTGTTTCACTCTCCGCATTTCATACTCTTGCCTGAACTGGCTTGACTCCTCAGATTGTTGAAAGTATTCATCATCAAACCGTCCATCTACAAGTGGAGAATGAGATTAACCACGATGATCACTTTATAGTAAATGTATATCAATCATGGAAACTACCCAATCATAAAGAACAGAATCAAATCTACAAATGCAATCTCAAACAATTAAAAACAGTCACCTGAATCAAATTTAATTTCTGTACGAGAAGCAGAAGCTGCCCAGCCTCCACCAGTCTGTCTAGCTGCAGGTGCAGTCCCATCTGGTATGGCTTGAATCCTATCTGGCAAAGCAAGAACCAAATCATTACGGGCAGCAATATCTTCAGTAGAGAGCCCTTTAACCTGTCAATCAAAATGTAATAGAAACAAAACAAGATCAAACTTTCTGCCTTCATATTAAATTAAATAAATAAATTAGTCTAAAAATGATGATACAAATGAGAAGGACAGTACATAACAAATTCAGTTGCTAATAAAATAGTGTTTAAAATCTATAAAGCTCAAATTGCGACATCCTAGATACTTAGAGCACTGTAACAAACTAAAACCAAGTCAGATACTAAATGCAACTTCTATGTTGTCAGCAAACAAATATATAGCATTTTTATTTTTAAACAAGCATACAATGACAAGCTAAAAACAACATTTTATTCTTCAAATGATTGAGACAGATAATGTTATTAAAACAATAACATCAATAATTGGTATACCGTATTGAGATAAATCCAAAATTATCAGACCTTCTTTATAGCCAACCTCTGCAATTTAGGAACTTCCTCGAGTAACCTAGCCTTGGTCCGACGAATCTCAGCGTTCATAGCAACCGCCGATGCTTTACTCTTCTCATTAGAAGCAGCCTCCGCTTTCTGCAAACAAAATTACTCAGAATTCTCATTTCTAACAAGTAACAAACCCTAATTCTCCAGATAAACTGCAACTTTCCAAATTCTCAATACCGAGGACACCCTAAAACCTAAAAATCAAACTCGCCCGAGCCTAAATCAACAGTTTAGCTCAGTTGAGCTATTGAACTGAATTTTAAATCAATCAAAAGCTAAAACTCAACACACCCTCATCAGATTCAGCTTTGACTTCCCTTTACTAGCTTTTTCAAGCCCAAAACAAGTATAGACAGTAGATGGAGACCTAACCTGAAGAGCATATTCAATGCCGGCCTCGGCGACGTCTTAGAGGCGAGCAAATGCATCAGAATTCTCATTTCCTACAAATAATAAACCCTAATTCTCCAAATAAACCACAACTTACCAAATTCTCTAACACTAACGAAATGCTTAAACCTAAAATTCAAACTCAACCAAGTCTGAATCCACAATTTGGCTCAATTGCACTGAGCTATATGTCAATCAAAAGCTTCAAGTCCAAAACACATACAAAAAAGTAGAAAATGACCTCAGCTTCAATGCCGGCCTCAACGACGGCTTAGAGGCAAGCGAATATAACAGAATTCTCATTTCCAACAAATAATAAACCCTAATCACATTCTCAGCACTAGCGAGACGCCAAAACCAAAAATTCAAACTCGACCGAGTCTAATTCCACAATTTGGCTCAAATGAACCGAGCTTTAAGTCAATCGAAAGCTTAAACGCAACACACACTCATCAGATTCAATTTTGACTTCTTTTTACTAGCAAGTTCAAGTCCAGAACACATATAGACAGTATATGGTCATATGGAGACCTTACCTGAATAGAAGCTTCAATGTCGGCCTCGACGACGGCGTAGAGGCGAGCGAATGCATCGTCTCCGGTGATGTTGAGATCCTTCTGCTTTTCGACGTCGTACCGGTCGTACTTCTTGCAGATCGAGTCGACTCGCGTCAAGATGTCGATCACGCTCATTGTTGCTGCTCAAATCGGAAAATGCAGATCGATCAGCGAAACGAGAGAGAGAGTTCAATTTTGATCTTCTTCGTGTTCGGTTCCGCGAATCGGAGATGTTCAACGGAGATAGATTACCAGAAAGCAGTTACGATTTGGAAGGAGAATGTTACTGACTACACTACAGTCTACCTATGAGCGATATATTGTGTTTTTTTGCTGAAAATTATTTTCACTCCATTTTAATTTCTTAGTCTTTTTGTTTTCTTTAGCATAAAAATTGGTTTTTAATCCTGTGATTCCGAGGTGGGCCCGCGATCAACACTTCTTTCGAATTGGATAGACCACAAGTTATCTCTATCAAGTTTTAACAAAGTTGTATCTTTTGAGACTGAAACTCGAGACTCCAGACTTCATGTTAAACTAGAACAATTCTTTAACAGTTGATTCACGCGTTTGGTGATTGTTTTCTTAAAACTTTTGCAGGTAAATATAGGATAAGCAGCAAAATATCAAATATGAAGTTAATTGATATAATTTTATATCATTGCAATCTAAACCAAGCCAATGAGATGATAACACCTCATTAAACTTTACTTACACCCACCCAAGTGAATTTGTGGGAGTGGAGCAACTCATCCAAATCTATGATTTTAAATGAGGTGTCATAACCTTATTAGTTGTTTAAACTCAAAACTACAGGAAAAAAATTTGCAACTGATATAAAAGTTATATAAGTCAACTTATGCTCGTATTACTATGTTTCTATCCTATTTATTATTATTTCACTCTTTTAGGTTCTTGCGTTGGGTTAAGTTGGAAGCATTAGGAAGATCGGATGGTATTTGGTGTCCTTAGAACGATGACAAGTTTGTGGTACAACTTGGAGGTGTGATATGACAGATTATTCATGTGGAGTTTCGGGGGTCGATAAATAACGCTTATTCTCTTTTCTTGTGTTTTTGCAAGTAAACATTGAGTTCAAATAAGTTTTGCGAGACTTTGCGAGTAAAGTGGACGTGCCATTGCCCTCTTGTTGAACTGCTGGGTTTATTTATTTATTTTTTTTTCCACTGGCATGTGAGTTTTAGGTCCTTTTCATTTGTATTTGTTTTAGCGTTTTATTTTATCTTTAGTGTTTGTACTTTGTAATCCGTCTTGGGAACTTTATTTTTATAAAAGTACATTTTGTTGATAAAAAATGAAAAAAGAAAAGAAAGAAAAAGGTTCTCTCTGGTTCGAAATAAAACAACAAATGGTTTCTAGTTGATGATGCACAAAAAATCGGGAGAATTCTACTCCAATGAGACGAC
>JAYMTK010003403.1:0-12339 GCA_036897405.1 Pelargonium myrrhifolium | reverse complement strand
ACTAACGGAAAGATCTTTTGATACTTCAAAAGTGTTTATTGTTCCAGACCAAAATTTAGGGGTGCTAACTGTTTTGACCCGATAGTTCAGGTGCTTATTGTATTTACCCCTTCTATAAATGCTCAACGCAATTTCATTGCATTTCATCGTGGCGGGAAAAATGCCACATTCATCAGCCAGTTTCAGTAGAGTTCTTGACTAGGGTTTATGCATTTCTCCGGATCGGAGCCCTAATTTCTTCGCCGAGAAAAAAGAAAGAAGCGATTTTGGTAACTTTCTCGGGAATCAGAAGTAAAACGAACTGAAATGCCAACTTATAAGATCCTGGGAATCGATGTGGATTTCCCTTTCGAGGCCTATGATTGCCAGCTCGTTTACATGGAAAAGGTCATCCAGGCTCTACAAGGGGTAATTTTTCGGAACTTCATGTTTTTGAATGCATATTTGTGAGATTAAACCTTGGAAATCACAGTGGAATTGATATTGCTAGTGTTTTGCCCCAATCTGCGCTGAAATTTGTTGATTTGCTTTTTCATTTAATTTTTCATGAGTTTGTTTTAATAAGCTTTTAAGGTTACGTTTGGATTTGAATCAAGAATGGGAGTAAGTTGCTTTAAGGAGGCTCAAAGAAGAGACCTTTTGTTGGTTGAAGTAGTACTTTTGGGAGTATATCCCCAATTGATAGCATGCTTTTTTTTAATAAAAAAAAAAATCTTTATACTAATCAGTAGCATGTTAATGCATTACATTGCTTTCAGCTTTTAAGGTGATGTGGGTAACTTGGATTTAGTCTACTGATGCCATAACTTGTATTTGTCAGTACTTTTCAAATTTTTATCAAGTTGAAAATAGTTCGGGTGGTATACAAATAAGTCAGAGAGATTCATTAGTTTACTCACTACATTAATTGCATCCTATCATGTTTGCTTACTCCTGTGAAATTTCCTTCCCATCTGGTCCAAAATGGTTTGGTTGAATGCCATTTCTGTAGAAACTTTGTTGAATTACTTCTTTTTGTTGCCTCTACTCTACTGTGAATGCTTAAATATCTCCTTAGAATTTGGAATGATAACTACAGCTCGTCTTATACTCCCTCTGTCCCAAAATATGTATTTTATTTGACTTATGACAAATATTAATGATTACTAGTATCCGATTCCCCCTTATAATTCTTTTGCTGTACCAAAACTCAATTGGTTTTAATTATCTTAAGTATATTAATTGCTATCCTAAAATAACTTTCTTATAAAAAGGAATATGGACACTTAAATTGGGGAAATTGATTCGAGTATAGCGGACCCTTGGTTTGGGATGAAGGGAGTATCTTTTAGTCAGCAGAATATGATTGCATTTTTCAGATCTATTTGATGCTGATTTGGCTTTTCAAAGTTAAAAGTGCATAGTTATTTATTCATTTGATTTGCAAATTTCTATGAGCTTCCAAGTGCCACTGGAACATTTAGCCATTTTGAAAATTCCGAGACTTACCTTACATATGATATGAATATCTAGTGTGGCTGTGTGCATTTGACTTGGCAGAAATGTAATGCATTGTTAGAGAGTCCAACTGGAACTGGAAAAACGCTATGCCTCCTTTGTGCCACACTGGCTTGGAGGAAGAGTTTGGGTCCATTCTCTACTGGTGTGAATGCAAGGAACAGTGCTGGGAGCAAATCTGATGGTTCACTATCACAGTCTGCAGCTACAAATCTTCCAACCATTGTATATACCTCACGCACACACAGCCAACTCCGTCAAGTGATTCAAGAGTTGAAAAGAAGCAGCTACAGGTCATAACTTTTCATGGGGTGATCTCTTTTGCGGTTTTGAGATTTGACTGTCACCTTGTCATAGCTTTTGAATATCTCTTTCTATCGATTTGTTGCTTCAGTGTTACTAGTATTGATGCTCAGTATCAAAGAGAAACTAACATGTATTGATAGGAATGTTATGTTATTGAAGTGTTCATAGTTGGTAGCCATTGATTGAATTTAACAATTGATATTTAATATTATGTGCTCTTGGCTTCCTCAGTGGACTGACTTAAGGATTCCTTTGTTTTTGTTTTGTTTGCCTCTTCAAACCACCTTTAATGTTAAGAGGTTTTGGAGCATCTATATTCTTTACAGTCCCAGTAAACTTACATATTTTCATGCATTGAAATTAATTTTTTGTGAACAGACAATTTAATACCTTCTATGGTTTAACATACCTGTTAGTTGGATAACAACAAGTTTTTAAGAAGTGTACCTTTTAAATGATCCATATTTTGACATGTACCATGGTATCACATATCAACATAAATGAGCTGTAGATGTATAGATATACGGTTGTTAGAGTTACCGCACAACAAACCCTCATCAATATATTGTATGGAATGTAAAGGTAGCTGAAAACAGATTGCAGATGCTAAATTATTGTTTGTCGTACGCGATGTCCAATTTTCTGTTGCCATGTGATGTGAACATAAATCCATATTTTAGATCTCTGAAGAATTCCCCCCTGGGAAATATTGTTGTTGAGATTTGTGCTTGGTTGTGTGTTTCATAAATAATATAAATTACAGGATGGATTTGCTTGTGAACTAAGTGTTTAGATTAGGGTTTTTATTCAAGAATGAGATTCTCATTCATCGTGTTTTGATTATGACATTTTGATAGTGAGAATGGATTAGGGATTCTCATTCCTGTACCAATTTTTTTTAACCCAAATGCTACTTTTGAGCTTATTGATCACGTGCTTTTGTAACTTCTTAGAATTTTAATATGTTTAATGTAAGAATTTGCAGGCCCAAAATGGTAGTATTAGGATCTCGGGAACAACTGTGCATTCATGAAAAAGTTAGTTTACTCCGTGGGAAGGCACAGACAAATGCCTGCCGTTCTCTATGTAGGAAGCGTTTTAAGCATCATTGTTCCCATTTTCCCCGTGCTGCTGGTAAACCTTTTGACTTTTGTGCTCATATCTTCCTGTTCTATGCATTAGAATTCACATATTTAACATTTAGACTAATGGTTTGTGCTGTTTGTCCTCACAAAACCTTCTCTATTAATTACATATGTACTTTAAGTAATGTTTTGTAATTAACCAATAGAAGATTTTCATTTGCAGTCTCTGTCTCTCTCTCTATGGGTTTTGGTTTTTATTTTTTCTATTAAAATACCGATAGCATAATTTTTTTTTAGTAATGTTGATAATGAATTCTATGCTGCTGGAGATTCTTAAATCTACCTAGGGAATGGTGTAAACACCATTGTTTTTAGGGTTTTGATTAAGCTTGTAAATGAGCTTTTATAGTGCGAAATGGATGAGATCCCAAAACAATAAAACTAAATATATGGCAAACAGCTCTAACCTCTCTCTTGCTTGCTTGGTCTTTTTATCCCGCTTTTCTTCTATTCTCATTTCATCACCCTGCTTTTCTCCACATTATGCTGGCAGCTTCTAAAGCAAATGCATAGATGAGGATATAGGAACAAAGTAATTAAGACTTGCTTTTTGAAATTATATAATATGGAATTGGATAAGGTATATTGTTGCTAAAAAGGTCCTTTTGATTGGAGGTGCCAAGTGTTACCAACATAGACCCACACGAGCAGATGTGTTCCCTAGTAGTTAATTAATAATATGGATCTCTTCACTCATTGCTGGCTGTTTTTTTAGTTGGATGCTCTAACGTGGCAGCAGAGCAGGTTTAGTTCTAGAGCTAATCTCACTTGTTTAGTAGTTCAACTGATGTTTTGACAAAACTGGAAAAAAATTGGCCGAATGAAATTTAACTTCTAGGTTTCGTGTTCTTTGTTATAGAATATGTGAAGGCTAATCCTGGTCTTGGAGATGAACCTGTTGACATAGAGGACTTGGTCAGCATTGGAAGAAGTTGTGGGGCGTAAGTTCTTTCGCTGATGGTGTTTGTTTATGCTAATACATTCTACATGCTTTAACACAGTTCTCTTGTTGAAAATACTATACATCTCTACATGCTTTAACACAGTTCTCTTGTTGAAAATACTATGTCCATTATTCATCATGAAGGCTATGTTTGATTGCTGTCTTAGATGATGCTTGTTTCTTGAAGGTGTCCTTATTATCTATCACGAGAACTCCACAAGGTCGTTGATATTATGTTCGCGCCATACAACTACTTAATTGATCCTGCATTTAAGAAATCTCTCAACCTCCAGTGGGACAACAGTATACTCATATTTGATGAAGCTCACAATCTGGTGTGGATAAATGCATTTTTTCTTTCTCTGTAAATATCTGCTTATCCACGCATATCCTTTTACTATGCTAAGAAATACATTGGTGACTTCTACAAGTGCAGGAAGGCCTTTGTGCTGATGCAGCCTCATTTGACTTGCATTCTGGACTTCTAACAGCTTGCATTTCTGAAGCCAAAAGTTGTGTTGACCTTTGTGTTGAACGGAGGGAAATTTCAAGTGACAAATCGAGGAACCCAGACAATTTTGCTATTCTTAGAGGTAAACTTGAACTTTAGAATTTGTTTAAGGGTGTCAGGTCAGATAGTGGAAGTATATAACATTGTCCTCCTATGGTCTTAACATAAGGGTGACTAATGTTTTGCTAAATCTTATATTGTGAAGGACTTGGCTTTCTTAAAACATATATAGTTTTCTCGGAGAAGTTAACTCCAATGGATGTACTGTTGTATTAGTGTTCGGTTAACTTTGGCATCCATTTAAATCACAACAATATTTAGTCCTACTTCTTTTTGAGCTGATAATATCTACCTTGCAGCGCTTCTTTTGAAGCTAGAGAAGCGAATTGCTGATATTCCTATCCAGTCTAAAGAATTGGGTTTTACTAAGCCTGGGCCTTACATCTATGAACTACTTGCTGATCTGAACATTACACACAAAACTTCCTCTAAGCTTATAGAAACAATTGAGGATGCTGTTCTGCTTCTTGAAGAAGAAAAGCTCCAGCAAACAAAGAACAATGGATGTAGGCTGGAAACCATGAATGACATCCTTAAAATGATCTTCAAAGATGGTAGCGATTCACAATACTATAAAGTGAGTTTAAACTGCTATTCATTTGTTAGTCTTATAAGTTATTCTAGAATGTGCTTTTCTATATTTTGTTTTTGCTATGTACAGATGGACTAGTCTGAAACAGAAATTTCTTTTCTGTCTATTGAAGGTTCATGTGCAGGAAGTTGCCTCAAATACTGCAGATACCTTTAAAGGTAGTTTGATACTTTTATGCCGGTTAGTAAAGTAAATATCTGGTTAGCATAATAACAAGTTGTTAGAGTAGTTAATATTGACCTAGGGTTCACAAGTTCATGTCCCGCAGCCACCCTAATTTTTTTTAAAAATGTTAAATTCCAGCACAAGGCAAGAAGAAGACATGTGCAAAACGATAATCGGCTTGCACATGAGGGGACATGTTTAAGTATAAAGTTAATATTGGGTATTCAACAATCATCTTAAGTTCTTAGTTGAGTTGGTCCTCCACTCAAGTGATAGAAGAGATGATGATTGGCTGGTCCTGTTCTTTTTGGCCTGAAGGGCCTATTTAGTCTTATTGGGTATACAAATTCATGTACTAGTGTCATTTTATATCTCTGTTGTCTTGATTGTACAGATAAGGCATCTAGGACATTCAGCTGGTGGTGTTTCAATCCTGGAATTGCCATGGAAGAGTTTTCCAAGAAGGGTGTTGGCTCAGTCATATTGACATCTGGCACATTGTCTCCAATGGATTCATTTGCACAAGAACTAAAATTGTAAGTCATGCTGATCGATTTTGACACCTAACATCTGTTCATTTGATAAATTAATATTGCTAAACTAGATTGTTTGTCTGGCATTGTTAGAGAGTTTCCTATTCGGTTGGAGAACCCTCATGTTATATCTCCAAATCAGATTTGGGCTGGAGTTGTGCCATCTGGACCATCTGGCTGCGCTTTCAATTCATCGTTCCGAAATCGTGATTCTTTGGAATACAAGCAAGAACTCGGCAATGCTATTGGTATGCCATACATTTATAAGCAAATACTGAAGTTACCATAATCAGAACACTATTTGAGACCACTCTTATCAATGATTGGAAAGGAGAAATGAGTTTTTTTTTTGCTTTTCTCTTTGCAATACTTATATTTTCATATTAGTGGAAACCATAGCTTTGGTTCTAAACTTAGGTGCTTTATAGCCAAAAAGAAAGCAGCAGGCTATCTCCAATCTTTTATGAAGTTTGTTTGCAGAGGGTAGAAACAGAAAAATATCAGGAAGTGTTTTCTTCGAAGCTATTATGCTCCTCATTTACTTCTTTGAACCTGTCTCTGAAATCTCTAAGCTTGACTGTTTACAAACAGTGTCCAGTTCAGTAGAGTAGCCCTTTCACTCTTGTATATTTGCCTGAAATCCTGATCTTCTTGAATATTATGTTCCAGTTAATTTTGCTCGGATTGTACCAGATGGTTTGCTTGTATTCTTTCCGTCGTACTACCTTTTGGACCAGTGCATTGGATGCTGGAAGAACTTGGTAACTAATCAAAGTCAATAATTGGATATTTGAGACTTGGTTTTATCTTTTGACTAATAACAGTTCTATTTTTGCAGAGTAATGTAAATTCAGCAGAATCTAAAACAATATGGGAAAGAATCTGCAAGCATAAACAACCTGTTGTAGAACCAAGGCAATCTTCTTTGTTTCTTCAGTCAATTGAGGTAATTTACTCTAGTGGTGAATCCAACCAATGATTTTTCTAGTTCTCACTACAATGTCATCGCTTCTGATGGGCCATCTAGTTTAATCTTTTGGCAGGATTATATGGCTAAACTGAAGGATACCTCAACTTCTGGTGCAGTATTTTTTGCTGTTTGTCGTGGGAAGGTGTGGCTTCATCCTCTCTTTCACGTGTTGCATTTTCTGCTTCCTCGGATTTTTCTTTTTTATGTTATTTTGTATGAGAAAGATGGAACTAAAACACTTGAAATTATCATATTGTGTATGGTAGTCTTTCAAGTCCCTTATATATCTACTTATACTATATTAGTAAGGGAGAAGGGTGGGTTCATTATCTTGCTTACATTACTTATAGTCCTCATGTTGAGTCCACTTTTTTTATACATTCTATGTTCTTCATCCCTCCTATTTTCATTCATTTTATTTTTTATTATTATTTACTTCAAAGCCAACATGCGAATGCGTAGCCTATGCCTATAACATTAATTGTGAAGTTCAAGATTATCTATATTGGTTAATTGTTTCTGATTTACCCAGGTTAGTGAAGGGTTAGATTTTGCTGACCATGCAGGGAGAGCTGTAATTGTCACTGGTATGCCATTTGCCACAAGGACTGATCCCAAGGTTCCATAATTTTTTTCTCTCATTTTTGTTTTCTTGTTAATTCTGTTTTTCTTCGTACTAAAGATAATGCTTATGTTATGCTGGGAGTAGAAAGCCATTAAGTAGTCAGCATAGTTTCCACAATTTTCTTTGTTGGAAACCTTCAGTGCTTTCTTTCAGATTCTTTAGTTCTCTTACTCTATATTGTATATGTTATCTGTTTACTGCTAGCACTTCATTAGCATATTTTATTATTTTAATAATAGCCTATGCATATGATATGATGTCTGACAGGTTCGTCTGAAGCGTGAGTATCTGGATCAACAGGCATTGTCGCAGCGGGGACAATGTAAGGTAATACCTAGATTCCTTTATGCGAAGTCACTCTAAATTCCATCATGATTTTCCTACTTATGATATTAGATGCTGATGTTGCATTAGTACCTGAATTGCTTGATGCAAAGTCACTTTATGTCCATCATGATATTCATGCCTATCTAATAACTAGATGCTGATGTTGCAGGTTCTAACTGGTGAAGAGTGGTATAATCAACAAGCATCACGAGCTGTGAACCAAGCTGTTGGTCGTGTAATCCGTCACCGCCATGATTATGGGGCAATTATTTTTTGTGATGAAAGGTTGTTTTCTTAATTATTAGTTTGTTAAACTTCACTAATTGGCATAAAAGTTGCAAATACCTTTTTCGTTGCTCCCCAACTTTCGCTCAGGAACATTAACATTATTTTGCTACTCAATTAACATTAACATAAGTGCGGGATCTTGATGTCATTTGCTTAGTTAGGTTGGTACGTGTTCACATTTACCTTTCCCCCAACTATTTGTGCATATTCTATAGTTTAATTATATTAGTCTGGAGCATTTGAAGGATTTAAGCTGGTATTAAATATAAATATTTTGAGTTAAATTCATGTTTCATTTCTAATCTCATAAGTTTTGTGAAATGTGCATGATAGATCATTTGAAAATCAAACTAAAATGAAATGGGGGTACAATTGAATGGTATGGAATTATTTACACATGTTAGTGTGAGGACCTTCATAACTCTTTCCCTCACTGATCTGCCCAAGTGGTTTAGATATAATTATATCACCGTGGAACTATATTCGCTGATGTTTATGCTATTTACTTCACTTCATTGTTTAAATTATAACAGATTTGCGCATTCAAATCGTCAGTCCCAGATATCACTTTGGATACAGCCTCATATCAAGGTAACTTTTGTTGCTTTGCTTCAACATTTTTGCCTACAAAGCTCCCATGCTTACCGGTATCTATCTGTGCAGTGTTACTCCAAATTTGGCGATGTAGTGTTTACATTAACACGTTTTTTCCGAGATGGAGGTTCTCGTGGTCCTACAAAGCAAAATCAAGTCAAAGACAAAGGTGGAGTATCTTCTTGCTAAAACTTGAAAGATAACTTGCGTCATGGTTATCATTCATTTGGTACCTTGATTTGGCTAAAATTGTTATGTGAATTTTATTTAAGCTTTTATGTGTGCTGACTTTTAAAGTTCTCATGGAAGTATTGTCATATGATAAATGATTATACAATAGTTATATTTGTAAATTCACAATCATGGCACCGCTGATTATTGAGAAATTGCATTTGGCATTGAGAAATTGATTTGATGTAATCTTAAAAAAGTTCTAACTCCCACTGAATTCACGCCACAGTTTGTTGTCTCAAACTCTGATTTTCAAGTAGGAAGCACCATCTTATTGCTTGAAAACACTTTTGCTAAATTAAATATGAGTTATTGTGAACCAGGGATAAAGACCTAGCCAAAAGTAACCAGTTTTGTACGAGTACCTGATGCTTTTTACTGGAATGGGAAAGTCATGCGAAACTAACAGCTTTTCTTTGTTATAAATTTCTTACCAGATTTGGTTACATACCATTTCTGTGAACTACTTATGCATAATTGCAGTTTTTTTATGGCCACAAGTTCCATAGCAGAAGCAACCTAGTTATGATGCAGCTGATGATAAATTTCTTTATACAGGGAATATACCAGAGATGAAAACCATGCAACTTACAGACAAATTCAACCAAGAGAAATCTAAATCTCAGGTAATCCAACTGTTTGTGTAGGGCATACTCTTACCTTAAATATAATGTATATAAGCATATTATTGTTTATTTATCTAATGGCGATCTGTATGTACAGACTTTGCAAATGGGTCAAGATTTTGCAGGACAGTCACTATCTTCTATACTTGAATATAAGAGAAGTAACATTTCTAGCCAGTTGGGAGAAATTCTTCCTGCTAATCGATCATCTCTTAATCCTTACAAGAAGGATGATACGTTACTACAGAAGTGTTCAAATGATCTATTTTTACATAAGAAAAGGTTGCTAGTTCGTGGGAGGGAAAGTATGCAATATCCGAATGAAATAATTGATTTGACTGATAATACCTTAATAGATGAAAAACCCAGAGGCAGAGATCCGATGGCACCTTGTTCTTCAAAGAAGCATAAAATAATGGGATTAGGGCATGATGCAAAGCCATGTGTTAAAGCTTCTCAAGAGCATCCATCTGTTTCCAAGAGCTGCTCAAGAGTACTTGATAGTCAAAGCATGCCAATCACAGATATCGGTTCAGTGTCGTTGCCTGAAAATGATGGTACATCACAAGAAAAGGATGATCAATATGTCTGTCAGAAAAACAAGGCTATTTCTTCTGGTGAGAAGGAAACAATAGGGTCAGCTTTCCTGAATCAGGTAACGTGATTTACTAAATATGGTCATTATTAGTACTTGTTTGTAATATACATATTATAAATTTGGAAAAAGTTGGTTGTCTTTTCTTTTTTGTTTTCACATTTAGATTTTTGAACATGGACCAATCGCCAACCTTGCTGAACCTTTCAGAGAGAACAGCATATGAGATGACAAAACTTAAATGTTACGTCTTATACCACACTCACATCAATTCAAACCCTCTTCGATTTATATATTTTGGCCGATAGGTAGGATATATAATGGGGGTTTCTTCTACTTTCCTAAGTATCTCAACTTTAATGCACTACAACAGTAGGTTCTGCCAGTTGATGCTCAAAATCAAGTTGGCATGTGATTAGGAATATTTCATAAATCTTGAAACAAATATCCTAATGAGAAATATCAGTGGAGATATTTGAGAAATGGTGAGTATTAAGCAAGCCTCCTATGAACATTGGGCTGTGTAAAGGGGTCTATATTATGATTTATGACGTGCATATTTGGAACATCTTTTTATGGTATGGATGGAGTTTTTATAGTGTTAATGTAATTATGTATCTCACATCGAAAGAATGTGAAGACCATCGCCATTGATATACTAGTTGGGCCCTCCACCTACCAGCTTAAGCTTTTGAGTTGGAGAGCTGGTTTGGTTTGGGCCTTGTGACCTGTCCTGGTTGCCTCTCTTCTTCGTCCGTGTGTAGGGCCTGTTGTTACCTATACTAGTTGGGCCCTCCAGCGATCAGCTTAAGCTTTTGGGCTGGAGTCAAGTTTAAGACATAGCCTTGAGTCAATTATACCTCTCTTTTATTTTTTTCAACTTGTTTCAACAATATTTGTTGAATGTTTCATTCTTACATTGTGAACAGGCTTCCCCATTGATATATTTTCTAGGGAATTGTTCTCCCTTTGAGTTTGCACCGATTTCTTTTAAACTAAATCCACATCATGGCCTCACTTTATGATTTTTTCTTCTTTCTGAATTGTTAATAAACTTGAGATTGAATCCTATTGATCTATGCCTCTTGCACTTTGCAGGTTAAAGAGAAACTAAGTGTGCCAGAGTATAAAGAATTTGTGGGTCTTATTAAGGCACTGAGGTCCCAAGCTGTAAAAGCAGGTCAAGTTTTTCAGTCAATTGCTAGATTATTCTCGGGGCGGGAGAGGCTTCCTCTCCTTATAAGGTATTATTTGCTGTTTACATTATAGGTGAAAGTAAATCATGTGATGCAAGTAAAAGTCTGGACATCTCTGATAATATGTGAGATTTGGTGTAGTTTTTGGTGATTGTGATGTGAACTTGTTTCCGTTTTTTTCTTAACAGGTTCAAAAACTATGTTCCTGCAAATCACCGCTCTCACTATGAGCAGTACCTTGAATCAAATGCTGAAACAGCTGCAACGGACAAGTAAGGAACTAGTCTTTCTTATTCTTGTGCCAGTTAGAAATCAGCCTGCTGATACAACACCGACCTCCCGAAAGTAGAAAAGGTGTTAAAAGTGCGCTCAGTTGATTCGATATTGAAGAAACTAGAATAGAGCTGAGGTTTGAAATTAGTGGAAATTTCAGGATTCTTGATTGGTGCCAAGCTAACAGTTGTGTTGAGATGTAGTATTTCTTTGGTTGATAAGATTCAAAAGGTTTATGGACTCCAAGGAGCGCAGATCTATACTAGGAATATAGAATTTGTTTGTACGCCAAATTGCATCAAAAGTGTTGGCATTATTAGAAGATGGAATGTGTAATATTTTTACAAGGGAATTACAAGTGGAATGATTCTGAATTTCTATTTATAACTTTTGTCAATACTGTTGAAATATGTTGTCAAGTTGGACTCTGTAATTGCGGGGAAGAAAAGAAAACAGCGCAATGATTCTAGTTTTTTAAGTATTTACCCAAACAGGGCATGGAATGGGAATTTTTTGGAATATTAAATAAATAACACAAAATTTAAAGTATGTTCAAATAAACAATATGTTGATGTTTCATATGACTAATCTATACATACTATAAAAACAGAATCAAAAAAAGTTTTATAATGCATATTAGAGTACTACCTATCGATCTATTATTTTTGACATGTAATTTTGTTTGATTATAAAACTACCCAAAAGAAAAAAGAAAATGTGCTTAAAAAAATTGTTTTCTTTAGAAAAAAAAAATTTAAGTTCTACATTATTTTTAGTGGAAGCAAATCTTATATATATATATATAATAGGGAAGACATGGCCTAACTCTGCGACACGTGGCGCTTCAAATTGTTGCCACGTG
>JAYMTK010003402.1:0-12339 GCA_036897405.1 Pelargonium myrrhifolium | reverse complement strand
GTGTTAGATAGGTAGATTAGGCTTGTATATTTGTAATATACCTGAATGATGTACCTATTTATCAATGAAGAAGATTGTCGTGCAATTGCACACTTTTTCAAAAAAAAAATAAAAATAAAAAGGGGAGGACAAACAAATAATACAAAAAATAATAATAATAATAAAATATCTTTGTTCATTAATTTGATGGTCTAGTACTAAACAATTTACACATCTCCAACTCCAATCAAATTACATGAAAGCATAAAATTCAAATCAAGAAGAAAAAAAAGTATACAAGAAAAAGAGTATATTGTGCATGTAGTCTACATCTAATGTAATAATGTTCTTCTTACAATTAGGACAATACCATAACAATCATAAGGACTATATATACTAAACTTCTACATATATATTGAGGAAGCACATCAAGCCCTCTTCAAGATCAAATGTTGCCTCTCCCATGAACCAATCAAACCATTTTTTTTGCTCCACAAGGATAATCATGACAATACGGGCTGCAGGTCTAAAAGAATCGGGTAAAAACACATATTTTTATCAGAAAAATTTTTGCCAATCAGGACGTCTTGCCACCAAATAAGAAAAACTAAGGCAGGTGAAAAGTTACTAACTACAAAAGCATGATTTTTTTGGCATGACCATCTTTAGTCCCATGACCCGAACCGTCAAACTTGATGGTGAGTGAATTACCAAGCCCCAAAAAAAAAAATAGTGCATAACGTGTGCAAATCACACGAAAACTGATAAACTGTGACGAAAGTTTACGAGAAAATTTGTGACAAAAATGTTGTAGTACTGGTACTTGCGTCAGTGACCAGCGCCACGCCGACTTGGCCCTGAATAAGCTTGGGATATGATGAGATGATCAATAGAAGAAGGAGAAGGGTGGAGATCTTTGAGATGTCTTAAACCCTCAACTTGTGAGGAGAATGAGAGCAAAAGGAAGAAGAAGAAAATGGAGATGAAAATGGCATTTAGGGCCAATATTGTGAGTGAATGAGACTTCATGGTTTTGGTTTTGGTTTGGTTGATTTGGTGAGATGAGATGGGTTGGAGTGAAATGAGAGTCTTGTATTTATATATATATTGGCCAATTAAGCTGGTTGGTGAAGAAAAATATATTACACAAGATTGTGTTTTTTTCTTTTCTTTTTCAGAGGGTTGAATTTAGAGTTTTGAAACGTAAAAGCCACGGGTTTGACTATTTTGGCAAGTCAATACATGATGGGTGCAAAAGCTGCTCTATACCACGGTTCATCAAATTTTGGTTTTTCTTTAATGGAAAAGTGTTTTTTCATGTATTAGAAATACATGTATTTTTACATGTATAATATACAGTTAATCTTAGTCATTGAATTGTTTCAACAAACAAATCTTGACCATTAAAATTTTTAGCTGGTTGTCTAACGCAATCAATTGATTCTTTTTTTTTTCCTATTGCAACTGATTGAATCGTTGTTACATTCTATTATTGAATGTAAAATATATATATATATATATATATATATAAACAAACAGTTGAACAAACAAACTGCACTCTATCGTAATTTTTATAGATCATATAATAGTATTTAATGTTTTTTAATTTGTTTATAGCTTAGGTATCCGCTATATAAAAATCATTAGCAGAACTATTAATTTTTATGCTAATTTGTGTTTCGATAACGAAATCGATTTTGAAATATTTGAACATGAACCCGAATTTCATAATAATCATTAGTCAAGCCACTACATATATGTTAATTCACGTTTAAATAATTAGAATTTTTCTAAAACATTAGAACTTGAACCTGAATCCGAACTCATTAGTCAATCTATCATTCAATATGGTAATTCGGGTTCGAATAAACGGAGATTCGTTTTGAAATATTTGAACTTGAACCTAAAATTGAATCTGAATATTCAAGTTTCCATTTTTTTCAACTCTAGGTGCAACGAGTGACCGAAAAATGATCACAAATAGAGATGATGAATATGTAAAATAACTATATTGTATTAGTAAAAAACTTCCATTACAAAACATAAACATTTGCATAATATGAATAAACATTTTTTATGATTTTAAACTCATAAAAAATAAAATTTAAAAATAAATACATATGTCCATTACTGGCCCTAAACATTTTCATCATCAAACTATAATTTGATGTAAATAACTATATTTTATTAATAAAACTTAACCATTACATACACTCAACATTTGCATAATAATATGTAATTATGTTTTTAAACACTTAAACTAACAAGAACATACAAATACATTATATTATTAAATTATATCCATTACACACACTAAATATTTTCATTAAATATACTAAATACATGTGAAAATACATGTATAAAGAATACATGTGCCAATCCTCCTCCTTTATTAAATGCATTAATTACCAATATTATGAAATTAAAACAACAAGGCTAGCTAGGATGCATCCATCACAAAATTAATTAATTAATTACTATGTGGTGCATGCCTCACTTTGTTGCCTTCTGCTAATTAAGCCTCCATTTTTTCAACTCACCAACTTCCATTTTTGAGCTCCATATTTTTTTATAGCAACAAATTATTGTAGTTAGAGGTCATAAAACCCTCCATTTTGATGTAAAAATGCATTTTTTTTGTTAATGAGTGTCTCAAAACTTTAAATTGGTAAATAAATAAATATCTTGAAACCCTCATTTATATAGAAAACGACAAACTATAGAGGTAAAAAATGATTGAAGATTTGAAGTTGGAATCTTTTGAAGGTGAAATCTAGAACAATGAGGCCAAAGTCATGGGAAGTGAAGAAGAGCAGTAAATATTTGAGAAATGGTTGGGTAAATCAGTAAATGTAAAAGTAAAAAGTAGTAGGTGGGTGGGTGAGGTAGTAAATGTAATAGTGTTTTTGGCATGTTTTGTGGTCCTGTATCCGCTTAACCCAACATAATAATAAAATCATAAATAACATCGGTGCTGTTCCGTACTATACTACTAAGATAATTTAATCGAATTTAACTTCTTTTTTTATAACTAACTGTTTTACAACAAATGTAGTAAAAAAAAACTCTCAGGTGCGATTTCACAATTTTTTTTAGATTTAATTACTAAAAAAAGAATCCGTAAAATATAATTAAAAAAATTGAGAATGTAGCAACTGGAAAGAGATTGAGGAGGCGGAGCTACCCACCTACCCTGTATTTTTAATACCATATAATTCGTATTTTAATACACTAATAATTAATTAGCTCATCTACCCAATCCCACATCCATCTGCCGTTGCACTGAGACGGACTATATGTATATTTATTAGATTTGATGAACTACTGCTCTTACTTCTAGTTAGCATCTAATTATTCATATTTATAATGTCATTAGATTGGTGGGATCCAAAAAATTTAAATTGAACTTGTACACTATACTTTCCTTAGGTTTGTACAAATGATAGATATGAGCTTGTACTTTGTTTACATCACTACTTTCAAAGATTATGTTTACTGAAACATCTTAACTTGAATACATGTATATAGACATTGGCATAGCCAAAGGTGGTTGTAGTAGGTATGGGTCCACCACATCCTCCCTAAAGTCCATTAACCAACCTAATGTGTATCTATTTCCTTAGGAAATGGGCCCAAATTGGTCCATCCAATCAATCCTAAAATAATTAATCAACTTTAGTTATGTCTAATTTCTTGGGTTCTAACTCAGATTAGTCCATCATATTATTTTTTTTATCAGTTGAGCTACAAAACAAGGAGCAATTCTCTCTTCCTTTTAACCCAACCTCATCCCACCAATTTAAGAGTTAAACCCACGATCTCCCACAAAGATATATGAGTATTGACCACTGTGGGAACGGTCCATTGTAGGTCTCGTATATGGGCTAATTCTTCTTGGGCTCATGTGGGCCGATTCAGCCCAATAAACGGACACATGCTTCATCCGTTAAAACTTAAAAATTGAAATATTGGAGAATTGAAGTGTTGTTTTTGTTTGTGGGAGTGGCAGCTTCAAGAAGGTACCAAGCAGCGGAATGGCTGCGCAAGATGGACGGAGGAGCCTCAATAACACTCTCCAAAGAGCCTTCCGAGGAAGACTTCCGCCTCGCACTCCGCAACGGCCTCATTCTCTGCAATGTCCTCAACAAAGTCAATCCCGGAGCTGTTCTCAAGGTGGTGGAGAATCCTATTCTTGCTGTTCAGTCCACTGAAGGCGCTGCTCAGTCTGCAATTCAGTATTTTGAGAACATCAAGAACTTCCTCGACGCCGTCAAAGATATGCACCTCCTGACCTTTGAAGCTTCTGATTTCGAAAAGGTATAATACATTTCTCATTTTCTTGCAAATTCTAGTCTGTTTCAGTATCTTGAAATGTATATGTTGTTTTCTTGAATCAACGGGGAGGGTCATCGAGTAAATTCTAATTCTGTTTTAGTATCTTGAAATGTATCTTTCTCATTTTCTTGTAAATTCTACTTCTGTTTTAGTATCTTGAAATGTATCTTTCTTTACCTTATGTGGCTTTTACATGTTGTATACATCTCATTTTCTTGTATATTCTACATTCTACTTGCTTACTAAACAAGTCTGTTTCAGTATCTTGAAATGTATATATATTGTTTTCTTGAATCAACAGGGAGGGTCGTCGAGTAAAGTTGTTGACTGCATTCTTTGCCTGAAAGGATACTACGAGTGGAAGCAAGCGGGTGGGATTGGAGTTTGGAGGTATGGAGGGACGGTGAAGATCACATCCTTCCCGAAGGGCTCGCCTTCTTCCTTGTTCGGGAGTAGTGAAAGTGCTGATGATTCATTTGATGATTCCGAGTCATCGCAGTACGAGCAGCTACTTGAGTTTCTCCATCTTTCTAGTGAGGTCTCAACTGAAGAATCCAAAACTGCCAATGCTTTGACTTACCTTTTCGATCACTTTGGGCTTGCTCTTCTCGAGGCTTACCTCAGAGAGAGCAGTGTGATGGATGATTTACCTTTGAATGCAATGGTAGGTAAGACTCTTTCTACTTGTTCATACCATTGCTAGTTGATATCGAAATTGCGAAAAATCAATCATTTTTTTTGGCAATTGAATGCTTTTGTTAATTGCATCTGATATAATTATGTTGGTGAAAAATCTGTAGGTCATAGATACTCTGCTCAGTAAGGTAGTTAAGGATTTCTCGTCATTGCTTGTGTCTCAAGGCACTCAGGTATCAAGAACATTGGATATTCACTGTTCTTTTGTTATTGGTTTTGTGATATTTTCCTACTAATCCTCACTCCAATGAAATTTCTACAGCTCTCACTGCTTCTGAAGAAAATACTAAAGGGTGATATTGGTTCTCTGTCAAAATCTGAATTTATGGAAGCTATTTCCCGATATCTTGCTCAAAGGACAAAAACGGTATCAAGTGATTTTTCCAAATTCTGTACTTGTGGTGGGAGTCAAAAGGGTGGGAGTCAAAAGGTTGCTCGGGATGGTGTTAGTCGCTCTGATGGGCATCCTGAACTGACTGATGTTGAGCAAAGACAGCTTGAGGTGTGAATGTTAGTTCATTTGAAGTATTGCTTCTTGAGCTTTCTTTGGAATTCTAAGTACAAATCTTCTTTTTGCAACTATAAGAATAGTAAAATGCCTTTATAGCAACTACCTTAGACATATTCATTATGTTCATGTAAGTTCATATGCTTCAATGCTTACTTTCAATATACTAATTTTCTCTGTTATGCACATTCAACAGCTAAAATCAATGTTTCAAGGGACAAAACTAGAAGTCAAACAGGTTCTATCAAGCTGGGAAGAAGAATTCAGAAGACTTGGTGAGATATTATTTACTTTGTGAATATGATGGCGGGTGAAATGAGATTTGATCTCGATAAACTGACTCCTTATATTGCATCAGAGCATCACATTAAGGGTCTTGAAGTGGCATCCTCATCCTACCACACGGTTTTAGAAGAGAACCGCCTTCTTTACAATCAAGTCCAAGACCTAAAAGGTTAACTCTAACTTCATAACTATATACATGATGTTTTATTTTATGTTGTAGTGATCCTTATAATAGTTCTTTTATTTTTTACAGGAACCATCAGGGTATACTGTAGAGTGAGGCCTTTCTTACCTGGTCAGTCGGACGGGCTGTCCATCGTTGATTATATCGGAGAAAATGGAAATATCATGATTGTCAATCCGTTTAAACAAGGAAAGGATGCAAGAAAGGCCTTTTCATTCAACAAGGTTTTTGGAACCAATGTTACTCAAGGTATGTTCTTGTAGTATCTAGGACTTTCAAATCAAATGAATCTATATTCCACTCCTGGACTTTTATGGCAAGCCTTTGATTCTGGTTCTGTGGCACTACTATAAGACGGTATTGGATCATTTGGAGACTGCTACTGAAGATATCCATTTCCATGTGCAGATCAAATATATGTTGACACCCAACCGTTGATCAGGTCTGTTCTAGATGGCTATAATGTTTGCATTTTTGCATACGGACAGACTGGCTCGGGGAAGACATACACAATGGTAACAACAAACTCATTGCAATTAAGATTAGTAAACATATGATTATTCTTATGTGCAATATAATATCTCATTTTGTTAAGATGTTAGTTTAGACTCTAATCTCAGTTTCATAATGATAAATTTTGACAATACATGGAAAAATAAACTTGTTTTAGTAACCTTAACCTGTTAACATGTCATCTCAGCAATGTTTGAACTTTTTTCTTTTCTTTTCGCAGAGTGGTCCTGATATAACATCTGAAGAGACATGGGGGGTAAACTATAGAGCTTTGCGTGACTTATTTCAAATATCAAAGACAAGGGCGGACTTCATAAAGTACGAGGTAGGAGTCCAGATGATTGAAATATACAATGAACAAGTCAGAGATCTATTAGTCAGCGACGGATCTAACAGAAGATATCTTTTTAAGACTTACTTTCACTTGATAGCTTTATATGTGTCCCTAAATTCTGCTTTTAGCATTTCATAAGAGTTATTTGTTGCATTGCTACTACATTTCCTTAACTACTTGCACATTAGATATACGAAACAATTCTCAACTAAATGGCCTTAATGTGCCGGATGCAAGTCTGGTTCGAGTTACTTGTACTCAAGATGTTCTTGATCTGATGAGAATTGGCCAAAGAAATCGCGCTGTGGGTGCTACTGCTCTAAATGAGCGGAGTAGTCGTTCTCACAGGTACAAGTTTAAATTTGTTTGAACTTAAATGTTTATTACTATATATTGCCAGGATACTAATCTCTCTTGCCTGGTAATCTTTCTTTCAGTGTTTTGACAGTTCATGTTCACGGAAAAGAATTGGTTTCTGGATCCATTCTTAGAGGTTGCCTTCATCTAGTGGATTTAGCTGGAAGCGAGAGAGTTGACAAGTCAGAAGCTGTCGGTGAGAGATTGAAGGAAGCGCAACATATTAATCGATCACTTTCAGCTCTTGGAGATGTCATTTCTGCTCTTGCACAAAAGAGTACTCATATTCCTTACAGAAATAGCAAGCTTACTCAAGTCTTGCAAGATTCTTTAGGTAATAATTTTCTAGGTACATTTATGTGATTAGTTCATGAAGCTACTTAGAAATGTTTTCTTTCTCATCATATATTATCTTGTATTAGGTGGGCATGCTAAAACATTGATGTTTGTACACATAAATCCCGAACTCAATTCTCTCGGGGAGACTATCAGCACGCTCAAGTTTGCTGAGAGGGTTGCTTCCATTGAGCTTGGCGCAGCTCGTTCCAATAAAGAGATTGGTGAACTCAAGGAACTAAAAGAAGAGGTTTGATCTTCATCTCCTCCCTATGATATTTTACATTTTTACTCATTTTCCTTGTAATAGACTCTTATCAAATGTTTCCAATTATCTAGATATCAACTCTTAAACTGGCTTTGGAGAGGAAGGAAGCTGAACTAGAACAATTTAAAGGAGGGAACAATCGTAACCCCACGGATGCCCAAAAGGCAAGAGCTGCTTCTCCTCTTCGTATGCCAAAATATGGTACTAGTTCTAGCCTGAAGCCAGATTCATGTCAGCAATCCGTTGATGATACCAGAATCTCGGAGGTATGTCATAGCTGCCTATGAAAAATTTGTTCAAAGGGTGGTACCGTTTCGAAATACAATCTTCATGAATCATGAAAATGGTGTGACACTGTCAAAAAGTTGGTTTTACATTTCTACATCCTGAGAATGACTTGCTAGTTGCTATGATTCAAAATTTTCAGATTCATTGCAAAATACTAGGAAGTTGTAGAATTCATCTAGATACTTTATCTGTCTTTTGTGCATAAAATCTCTCTAAAACACTTAGTTGCATACCTTAAAATCTATATCAATGTTCATTTATGCATATATAAACTATAAAATCACATTTCTTTCTCAATATGACTTAGTTGCACACTGTGACAAGTTTACATGATTCCATCCAAATAGCCTTACACTTCCTGATAAAGAAAATACATGCTTTATCTATTTCTGATCATGAATTGGATTTTCAGGTTAGAAGCTGTTCCTCCGGTAAACAAAGGAGATCAAGGTTTCCGTCCTCATTCGCAGACAAGGATATCATTCCTAAGTTGCCTTTTCTTGCTGAAGAAACAGTAGCAAGCACTGCAAACCCACTTTCATCGCCTCCTGTTAGGCGATCAATATCTACTGATAGGGGAGCCTTCATCAGAGGAAAGGCCAAAGTTGACTCGAATGAGAACCAACAAATAGGAAGAGTACCATTTCCGGCGAGGGTATCTGTAAACAAATCCCTCGTTACAATGCCAGTAATCCCAGAACCTGATAATTACATGAGAGCACATATGGGTTCTTCACATGAGCCGGGGAAGCATGATAATACATCAGATGCAATTTTTAGCTTGCAGAGGGTCAGCTCAAGGAAAGTTGCTGCAGAAAATGAAGAGGAGCAGTTCAAGCAAGCTCTTAACATAAGACAAGGTGGCATCAAGAAAAGCAAGCCTGAGAATAAAGTCAAGACCAAACCTCAACTACCAGGAAGGGTTCAGAAGTCCGATGTGTCAACAGCAGTGCCTCCAAACATGGATATTGGTGAAAAGATGGATGCTCCAAAGAGTGATTCTACTGAGCCGGAGAATGAGGTTGGGCTTGTTGGGTCACTCCTGCAAGGTGCTTCAAAGATGAAAAGGTTTCAACCCAACTTCTCAAGAAACTTGCTCAATCTCGAACCAAGGTATTGTTTACAGCTCTCCTCTTAAGTTTGCAAAGAATTCAAATTCATTATTTGGTAGTAAACTTTCCATTTTCTTGTCATCGGCAGAGTACCAGTGCCAGTAGTTGAACCCTTACTCTCTGGGAAATATGAGAACAAGGTTCAAAACGGTCTGCATCGCCAACCAAAAGAAAGCACCAACATATCAATGCCTGAACTGAGAAGGAGCCGATCTACACCACGCGGGAAATTCTTCATATGACCTTGAAAGTATACACAGTATACATCAACAGAATTTTTTTGCCATTCATTTTCAACATTTTTGTACAGTGAGTATTGGTGTTGGAGTCTCAGAGGATGCAAGTTGGGAGTGTGATTGTGTGAGAAATGGTACACATCTATGATTTCTTTTCCTATTTACAGAACAAAGTTGAGAAATCTTCCATTTTGAGTGTCTATATTGAAGGCATGTTTATGCTGATTAATGTAAGTACCATTTTGTTTATGTTAATATGATTATTCTGCAACATTAACATCTGTTTTGTTACCTTGTTTCTTGAGTGAAATATAATTCGGAAAACATTACTAATATCAAATTTCTAGAAAAATATGTGGACGCGTGTGGTTCAGAGAAAATCCCTTGTTTTCTGCTTTCATTTCACTCGAAAAACTTCTGGTTTATCCTGGGACAGCTTTTCCATTTACTATAAATGGCTACCAAGAACATGTAGGATGTGGTTATTGTTTGGGTGTGCCAAAGTTAGCCAAAACCAGCAAGGCATTGGCTTGTATTTACAAAGTTTATGGACACAAACCTATGTATAGAAAACCAAATAAAAATAGAATGGTCAAAACCTCATTGACAGCCTCAGGTCAGTGTCATTTCCATTACCATTTTTTCATGCCAATCCCCTAATACCCTCCTATGCTCTTTTGGTTTCTCTCCATTTCCTGACATATCATTATTTTTGCAGAAGCAACATTGGAAGGTTGGTTGGATTGTTTCATTTCTGTCATACTATTATATGCATTTCCTCTAAACAAATCTTCTTTTCCCTCCTACATGTTGTAGAATTTGCTAAAAGGATTGACAGAGAATCGACAAGAGCATGATTTGTTGCGCATTGTTGTAGAATCACAATTTGTTATATACATTAGATGGGTCCCGGGGGATTAAAATGTCTTGCACAAGAAGGGTCAGTAATCAAGAATTGTCCAAGTGCAGAAAATGTTGAGCAATGTAATGGGAGCAGATAGATTTTCCATCCCAAGGCCAATGGTTGCAGACAAAGAGAACTCATCCGAGGAACAGGCAATAGGCAACAAGGCTGCTCCACCAAATTCGATCATTTGCGTGTTCCAAGCCAAGGTAGCGAAATTGTGCAGAACTGTGACAATAACATGGAGCAAAGCCCTCATGAACCATAACCTCACCATCACAATGGATGGGCCCAATCAAGAAACAGCTTGCACCTGCAAGATTGACCTGAAACCCTGGCAGTTTTGGGGGAAGAAGGGGCTCAAGTCCCTCGAGCTGGACGGGCAAAGGGTGGAGGTTTACTGGGACTTTAGGCAGGCCAAATTCTCCATGGGCCCCGAGCCTTGCTCGGACTATTACGTGGCTATAGTGTCCAGTGAGGAGGTCTCTCTCTTGCTGGGGGACATGAAGACTGAGGCCTATAAGAGAGCCAAGTGCAGGCCTTCCCTCGTGGAAGCGCGGATGCTGCACAAAAAAGAGAATGTGCATGGCAAGAAAATGTTTTGCACAAGGACTATGTTACATGAAGTGAACAAGGAACATGACATTATCATAGAGAACTCCCTGTCAGGGCCTGGAGACCCCGAGATGTGGATCAGCGTGGACGGGATGTTGGTCATTCGGGTTAGTAACTTGCACTGGAGATTCAGAGGGAACGAATCCGTGCTGGTCTATGACAGGCCAGTGCAGATATTTTGGGATGTGCATGACTGGATGTTTAGTAGTAGTGCCTTAGGACAAGGGGTGTTCATATTCAAACCAGGGACACTAGAAATTGGGTCAACAAGTTGTGCTAGAAGCAACAGCCAAGGGGATGATGAGGAAGCTGAGTTCTGTCATTTTCTTTATGCCTGGAGATCTGAGTAACAATGTAAGATTGAGATGCTATATGGTTCATGTGATTGGTGCATCAGTGTGCAGGTTTTGTGCAGACTAGTGGGATGGATGATCTATGTTTTCATTTGTTAATATGTAATGTGAAAAATGCTTTTTTGTATATAGTCAAACGTGGAATTCCTTTGAATACCTCGTCTTATAAATAATGTTCTTTAGGACAATTATTTTGTTCATTAGAGGGGATCATTATTTTCACTCTGTTTAATTCTGTTCAATTAGTACGTAATAATGAACCATTGTCGATTGAAAAAGATCATGATAATTTAAAGAAGTTTGATGAACTAAAAAAAGGAGAAAAGACTGCTACAATATCTAGAGAGAAAAAAGTATGGTATACTTTAAAGGATAAAATATCCAATTGGTCCTTGTATTATCCAAAATGAACCAAAATGATCTTTGTACTTCATTTTGATAAAAAAAAATGGTCATTGTAGTGTCCAAAAGTGGACCAAAATGGTCCATCCGTCAAATTCCGTCAAAAAACTACCGTTAAGTGCCTACGTGAATTTTTTTTCATTTTTCAAATTTTTTTACCTCACCTTCACCTCCACCTCACCATCTTCTTCCTCTCTCTCCCACAACCACAACACCACCCAACCCTAAACCCTCCACCTCCAGCAAACCTCCGCCGCCGATCGAAGCCACCGCTGCGCAAAGCCACCGTCGCGCTAGTCCTCTCCTTCAGCTCAATCTGGAGCACCGCCGTGCGAAGCCACCGCCGCACGATCTGGAGCGCCTCATGCTTCAGATTGTTTGGGTTTTGCTTTATTCATGAAATCTAATTTTTGAGTTTATTTGTGAGCTTGGAATGTGAATTTGAAGAAGAAATCAAGAAGAAGAAAATATTGGTTTTTGAATTGGAGAGTTGGAGTTGTTGGAGAAGATGAGAGGAAGAAGAAGGTGAGGTGGAGGGTGAGGTGGGGTGAGTTGGAAGGGTGAGGTGCCATGTATGATAGTTAACGGTCAAAATTGACGGAATTGGATGGAGGGACCATTTCGGTCCACTTTT
>JAYMTK010003401.1:0-12340 GCA_036897405.1 Pelargonium myrrhifolium | reverse complement strand
GGTATCCCACGGGTTCACTGTGTTTATCGCTAGACTAGAGAGGCCAGGACTTTATAGGTATTAGGGTAAGTCCATGTTACCGACTGAAGCAATAGCGTAGGAAGGTTGATGTTTGTAGTAAATATAGATATACCTACTTACTCACTATATAGACAAAAACTTCTTAAACAAGTCAAAGTGATGTCTTGGTGCGAGTGGGGATAGCATTTCTCTTCCGCATGTCCATGGAGTTTTGAAAAAGCCATAGACATGTTAAATGCGTTCAACTTAACATAGAATCGATTAAGCGAAACTCAAACTTATTTAAACTCGTGAGTCATCATCTAAGTTTCTATCCCTAATTTTAGGATATGTTGGTGATTATTTTGCATCACAAATTCAATTCGGTGCTTATAAATTTTGTATACGATTACGTGTTAGACACTTGGACCATTTCCTAATATTTTCCATTTACACATTTTAATACTACTATATAATATTATTCTTGCCCAAGGCCACAAAGCAATACACTGAGTAGACTAGAGCCAAAAACACAAACAAAAATATGTAATAATGTGTGTCAGGTTTCTGGAATTAGCACTTTCTTTTCTCATTATGGCAATATCAACATACTTCAAAAACACACGACCAAAACCCAAATACCATCACCAGACACTGTTTATTCACCATTAGAATATAGACCCACCTCTCTCTCTCTCTCAAGAAACAAACAAAGAATCTAGGGTTCGTTCGTAGCAGTGAATCTTCTTCTTCATCGTCAGCTGTTGCTTGCAGAGGTAAGAGATTCTCCACAGCCGTTTATTTCTCAGACTTACCTTTTAAAGGTCTCTTCTTTATCTTCCTGCTCTCTTAGGGTTTCAAAAGTCAAGCTTTGTATTTTTCTTTGTGCTGTTTTCTGAGGCCTGCACGCTTCAATTCACAAGGGGTTTTCACGATGCTCTTGCTTTATTAGTGTGATGATGTTGTGAGACATGTTTTCCTTGAGCTTTGTTGTTCATTTTGTTGTGTTTCTGGCTGTGGCTGTACACTACATGATAGGGATAAAGTTCAATTTGGATGTCTTTGTTTGGAGTTTTGAGAAATGAAGATAAAGTATTGAATTTTATGCTGTTTGGGTTTCCTGAGAATTGGGAACTAATTTCTCATGCTTTTCATTTTCATTACATTATAGCTTAAGAAAAAGGGCCGTCTTTTAAATGAGCTCATATATTTGAGCTTTTCCGTGCCAGTGCAATTTGAATTTGGTCTGTTCCCCAATAGACAAAAGTTGGAAAATGAGCTGTATTGCAGTAATTAGTTACTAGTTTGAGTTTCTAAACACCCAATGTTGTTCTGCTAATTTGGTTATGCTCTGTTCAAGGCTAAGTTTAACTATTGATTGAAAGCCCTTGTTTGGATATATTATTTGCCGTGTATTTATTTTATCTGCTTTCTGAGATACTCCAAAGCATTTTTTTCTCCCCTGATTTCTTTTGATATATTTTTACTGTAATTTAGAAACACATATCATTGTGACTTCCATATTTGATTGGTTATATATGGTACCTTTTGGCTACTTTTCAGAGGGTGGCACTATGTGAGATATTTTTCTATCATTGAAAAGGAAGGGGCTATCAATCTTCTAGAAGTATGGCGACCGAGAGTCCAATAAGAATGCCAGGAACAAGTGGAAAATGGCCATCTCTCAATGAGGCTTCAACTTTTGCACCGCCTACCAGCATGGTAGCAGAGGATTTGAAATTGCTTCTGAAGGGCCATAGGTTTAATGGCAGTACCAGGGATTCAGTTCCTAATCGAAGTGGTAGTGCACCTCCAAGTATGGAGGGTTCTTTTTTGGCCATAGGCAACCTTGTTTCCAAGCAGAACTCCGGCCTGAACACAAACCTGGAAGATCTAAACAGTGTTATTGCCAACTGTGAGTCTGAAGAACAATTACGTGCAGATCCAGCGTATTTAGCTTATTACTGTTCGAATGTCAACCTGAACCCAAGACTTCCTCCACCACTTATCTCATGGGAAAACCGGCGTTTAGTACGGCATATTGGTGGTTTTGGCAACAATTGGGGATTGACTTCTGTAGATGGCAAGGGAAATACTTCTCTGCGTATGTCTCAGGGTGCACTTTCCACACACAAGGAAGAGTGTGAAGATGATCGATCGACCCAGCAGCTTTCTGATGATCGTATAGACCAGACTAATAGATTTTGGCCTGCACAGGACGTTCCTTCCTTGCCTGATGAACACAAAAAAATGGTAGATGTATTACAGGTAAGGCATTTGTAGTACCCAACTATTTTGCATTATTTTTGTTTCTTGTTGAGATCTAAGGTTTTCATTGAAATATTTTACATTGGGAAAAGAAGTTTGAATGAACCATTCCCTAAAATTTGTGGATATGCTGTGAAGGTCTGGGGGGTAAAGTTCCATAGTTGATGATATCAATCACTTTGTGTTCCACTTAATACATAGTCGTTGTTTTGACTTAAGCAGGAACAACTCCCCAGTGATCCGTCCAGTGTGTGTAGTCAGTCTCCCTCCTCAAACCCCGGCATAGCTAAGGAGGCAACTGACCATGGTGCTGTTTCTGGCTCCTTGAATGCGTCATCTTTTAGTACTGCAAAGCCTGTTGCATCTGTTTTGGGTTATGATAATAGAGTGATATCGTCGAAAAGTGATCGCTCCACTGCCTCAGTTTCAAGGTCATCATCTCTTGATTATACAGGAAGCTTGCCTAACACACCACCTCCTCAAAAGGAAATTTTGGACAATGCAGATATCCATGTACAGGATGAACTTTTGACTGGCAGTGCTATTAATTCAGATATTCCTCTTATTGAGTCTGAAATGGAGGCTCTTAATTTATCCACCCAACCAAATTCAGGAAAGCAGAAGAATCTAGAACAGACACACCAAAGCTATGAGAACAGCTTGCTGCAACACCAAGTACACCAACAGCAGAGCAATTCATTTCAAGGTCAAAGTTCGAAGTCTCAAATGCCATCTCAAGGAGGAAGCCCCTCGTTCATTGGCACAGATCAACTTTTCTGTGGTCCCTCCAAATTCTCGCCAGATCAGGTACTGCAGTCATCTGGGTTCACACCTCCGCTGTATGCAACAGCAGCGGCGTACATGACTTCAGCAAATCTGCTTTACCCTAATCAGCAGGCTCCAACCATATTTCCTCCACAATATGGTGCAGGTGGATATCATTTGAATTCCTCTATTGTTCCTCCATATATCACTGGATATCCCCAGGGGGCTATTCCTTTTGTTTTTGATAGCAGTGGCACTGCTGGTCCGAGCTTCCATGCTCGGACTTCTGGTATTTTAAGTGGTGGAACTATTACACATGATGCCGATACACAGCATTTAAACAAGTTTTATGGGCATCTTGGGTTTACAGTGCAACCTAGTTATGCTGATCCCCTTTATATGCCGTACTATCAACAGTCGTTCGGGCAGGCATATGGTATGCCAAGTCAATTTGAGCCATTAGCATCTCGTGGTGGTATTATTGGGAGTCAGGTTAGAGCTCTCGACTCACAGAAAGGGTCTGATGCTATCGCAGATGATCAGAAATTTCAACATCCGAGAGGGGGGGTGATGAGCAATCTTAACCCCAAAAGAGGGGTAATGACAGGTCCTAATTATTATGGAAGTACATCTAGCATGGGTATCTTGATGCAGTACCCAACCCAACCGCTTGCTAGTCCAGTTATGCCAGGGTCCCCGGTAGGAGGGGCCAATCTTAGTGGAGGAAGAAAAGAAATGAGGTTTCCTCAGGCTCATAGTAGAAACACAAGTGTATATTCTGGTTGGCAAGGTCAAAGGGGGTATGAGAGCTTTGAAGACACCAAAGTTCATAATTTTCTTGAAGATTTGAAATCTGGCAAAGGCCGGCGATTTGACATGACTGATATTACAGGACATATTGTTGAGTTCAGGTATGTATCATATTGATTATTGTGTTTTAGTTTCTTTCTATCCATGAGCATTTTGCTGAAAATAAATGATATTGAATTTTTATCTTCAGTACCGATCAACATGGGAGTCGATTTATTCAGCAAAAGTTGGAGAATTGTAGTGATGAAGAGAAAGCATCTGTATTTAAAGAAGTTCTTCCGCATGCCCCAAAATTAATGACTGATGTTTTTGGGAACTATGTTATTCAGAAGGTTGAATTTATATTTTTTAAGCTTCTTCTAACTGATGATTTTCTTGATCGACTTATTAGTTTCCTCTCCCTGCATTCAGTTTTTTGAGTATGGAAGCCCTGAACAGAGGAGGCAGCTTGCATATCAACTTGCAGGTCAGATTCTGCCTTTGAGCCTGCAGATGTATGGCTGTCGGGTGATCCAGAAGGTATATGGTATTTTATGAAACATTTATGTGGCTTTGCAATTTTCTAATAATTTATTTTGTGTAATGGTTCAGGTACTTGCCTTGCAGTATAAACTTAGGAATCTTTTACGATCATAAACTTAGGAATCTTTTAGGATAAACTCATTGGAACAGTTAATTTCTTTTACGGTGAAGATTTCTTGGTGAATGAGTTTCTCCTTTACAGATTATTTCCCTAGTCCTGAAGCTTCATAATGATTACTGCTATTTGTTTCCTTTTTTATTTTAGATATAAGTATTTGGGGGTCCTTGAGTTTTTAGAACACATCTAGCTATGCAAATTACTTTTGGTATCTCAATATCTCAGATGTGTATTGCTTTATATGGATAAATATAAATTATCCTTGAAAGTAAAAAGAAATGTAGATGGATAATTGATGATAGGGATGCCCTTTCCTGGAACTTTCATCTTTATGTAGTCTGCCTGTAATTTATGCTTGTTGTGACTTGTGTCTTTTGTATATATTTTTTCTCCTTTTTATGGGTAGGTTAAACTTGAACCCATTAACAGTATGCAATTGCTATGTTTTCCTGAGGAATATTGGCTATAGGGTGGGTCTTGTGTCATGTGCCGTGAATTGGTGTTGTGTTCTAGGATTGTGATTTGTAAGGGTTTTCAGTAATCTGTATCTTAAGGTATTTTGATGTTTATTATGAAAACTAACTTTTTATTGATCAAAATTTATCTGACAGCTAATTATTTATCTGTGTTATTGTCTTTCTTTTCCTATCTAAATCTCTGGTTATGGTTAATGTTTATGCAATATATAATTGGCATTATATCAGAAGCTGAAAGAGCTATCTTATTTGAATCACCATGATGATGAATGATGATGTTGACTTTGACTTTTCTGCTGGTGAAGGCCCTCGAGGTTATTGAACTTGAACAGAAAGCGCAGCTCATTCATGAGTTGGATGGACATGTAATGAGATGTGTACGTGACCAGAATGGAAATCATGTTATACAGAAGTGCATTGAGAGTGTTCCAACTGAGAAAATTGGGTTTATAATATCGGCATTCCGTGGTCAAGTTGCAACACTTTCTATGCATCCCTATGGTTGCCGTGTTGTACAGGTAACATTACAGTGGAAAGAGCTTTTATCATTTCCGTTCTTCCCATTGTAATAGATCCTATTCCATGTTTTTGGTTTATTGCAGAGAGTTCTAGAGCATTGTTCGGATGAGCTGCAATGCCAATTTATAGTGGATGAAATCCTGGAGTCTGTTCGTGATCTTGCTCAGGACCAGTATGGCAATTATGTCACCCAGGTTAGGGTTCTTCAAAACTCATATTTTGCTTTTTGTTATGAGCAAGCATGTGGATTGCATGTTGTAGAGACAAATAACTGCGTTTGGCCATTTAGGTGGAGTGGAAACTAAATACAGCTCTTGATTTTTATTTGTTGTATGTGCTTACTATGTTACAATTGTCACAGGCATATTTACTGTAAAACTCACTTCGTTTATTCTCGAACTATAACAGTAAGACAATAGAACAATGGATATGGATGTAGCAAATTTTGTATCTCTTAAAAATAAGAAAGTCTGGGTCACATAAATTTTACATCTAATCTTTACATTGTCGGAATATATGTAAATGAGTCCCTTATTCTGTATAATTGCCGCACATTGTTCAACTGCATTTTTACATATTTGACAATGTTCTCGACAGTTAGGATCAAAGAGGAATGAAAGCGTGTGAATCATTAAATTTAAGCTTAAATGTATTCACTTAACCATGCTGTTTCAGATGTAACATGCTAATGCGATTGTGTTTATAACAGCATGTACTAGAGAGGGGAAAATCTAGGGAAAGAAGCCAAATCATAAACAAATTTTCGGGGCATATTGTGCAACTGAGCCAGCATAAATTCGCATCAAATGTTGTTGAGAAATGTTTGGAATACGGTGGTACTGCTGAGCGGGAACTAATGATTGAGGAAATTGTTGGGCATAACGAGGGAGTTGATAATTTATTGGTAAGTGTTAATATTGGACTTGTCGTACTTGAGAATAATGTCCTGCCGAAGCAGAGAAAATAGTTTGGAAAATTATTCTCTTGAAAATTTAACAATTGATAAATATTCTGTAGATCTCTCAGTATGTGATATGCATCACTTTTAGACAACATAAATTAATGACCGTCTGCGTCAGCAGAGAACTTAGTAGTTGCCTGTGCAAGGGAGAGGATGACCTCTAGATGAAGGCTTATGTTGATCAGTACTACTGGACACTGGTGTCTAAATTATTTCTTATATTTTGCTTGCACTAGTTACTGAAAAATCCGTATCATTATTATGCATCCTGTAAGATGATCTTCCTGGTATTTATTCTTGAGCTTTTGCCTGAAATAATCACAGGGTTTGCTATTTAACATTTCTTATTAGGATGTTTTATAGGGGCTGAAAACAGGGTTTTTTTAGTTTGCGTTGGTGATCATTATTATTGAACTACGAAAGGTATTTTGTTAATTTTCAATAAATGGAATATTTGAACTTAATAGAGCCATGTTATATGAATGCGGAAATAAATGAATGCTAGCTTTTCTTCAGTATTCCCCAGATGAGTAATTTATTACAATTACGCTCTTATCCTATTATTACTTGGTGATTTGGGGCCTAAAGTTCTCAGTTGGTTCAAGATAAATCTATCTTGGTCTTAATAGTACTACATTTGCTTTTCATTATCTTTGATTCTAGATGCAACTCTGCTGTAAAATTGACATTGTTTTGCCACTTGCAAATTAGTTTTCCATTTCGCATTTGATATAACTGTAGATTTGCTTGTGCTGCTGCTTAATTAATTGCTATGCTTGCACTGAACTCCTAGATAATGATGAAGGATCAATTTGCAAATTATGTCGTCCAGAAGGTTCTTGAAACATGCCCAGAGGATCAACGTGTGATATTGCTCACTCGTATCAGAGTTCATGTGAATGCTTTAAAGAAATACACGTATGGGAAACACATTGCTGCTCGGTTTGAACAGCTATATGAAGGTAGGTAATCTTGATTTACCCTTTGTGTATTGTACTCTTGTCTTGCACTTCCTACCAGAAGTTCTTTATTCAGTTCATGCTGAGAATGCGATGCATGCATTCTCAATTGACAAGTAATCTCTCTGCTTTAAATTATATTCCTTTATATCTGCTTCAATAGAGTTTGCTATAAAGATTAATTGAAGTGTGTCATTACCTTGTATCTGAAGGTAAATGAGTCATAAGTAGCATTGATTTTGTAGAAGAAAACTTAATAGGTACTCTCGCTATTGTACATTAGTTTTTTTATGAAAAGTATCATTTATTATTGTCAATACAGAAAATCAGACTACAGAATCATGATTCCAGTACAAGGGATAGGGTTGGCTTCAGGCACAAAATTCTCTCCCAGGCAGGCAGGCAGGCTCATCACTGCATGAACTGGTTCCTGAAACAATTGCATGAGACTGGTACTCTCGTACTGTACTTCCCTATGATTTCCTTTAACATGTTCCATTTGATTATGCTTTTGCAGTAGGAAACTGCAACCATCAAACAAGGTTTATGTTCGTAAATATGTATGTAAATCTTCAAGTATCTGTATGTAGTAGAGTATGTAGAGTATGATTGGTTTAGTTTGGAACATGTCCAAAGGGGTAGAATTATTTAGCAGATTTGTTTGATGTGTGGTTGTGACAACAAACATCATAGAATGAATTTAAATGTAACAAACTCTTCTCTCTCTCTCTCTCTCTCTCTCTCTCTCTAGTCTTTTTCGTGCTGCCTGGCATGCAGATCTCAAGTGAATACATCTCATAACATTCAACACTAAAGTTGTGTTTGGTACACTGGAAAAGAAAGGAATGGACGTTCCAGCATTTTTATTTTTTTCTTATGTTTGGTACAAGTAGGAATAGCTGGAAAGCTCATTCTCAGAGGAAAACTTATTTTAGTTTTTTCCTTGCAAACCATTCCCTCTCTCAACTTAAGGAATAAGCATTCCAACTTATCCTAAAATAAAACTTTTGAAACTAAACGAATAAAATATTGTATATTTTTATTACATCTTGTAATTTAATTTTTTTTTTTTTTATGTTATATGTTTGAATGATATTATTTTATATTAATAGTTTGCAACGTTGAAATAATCAATAGTTAATTTTATAACAACACTTTTGACCATCTTAATATATAATTTTACTAAACTAATTTATTATGTTATTGATTACAATGAATGAACATTACGTTTAAATAAAGTAACGATTAAAATTTTAATCCGTTGACAAATAAAGTTTAAAGTAATAGTTATAAAAAAGTTAAAAAATAGACCAAAGTAATGTTAATATGAGTGCACGAAATCTCAGCCAAGACACAAAGAGAAACGGATTCGGACGGATGTTTCGCGTCCACTGATTCATTGGGGGAGGTATGAGTGTTAATCGATGATATGACATCAACTAATTGACTATGATTTAGTGATGAAATTCTTTTTTCTCATGTTAATATAAAAAAATCAAATTTCGGAAACGATAACAATATATAAGAAATAACTTAATACGTTGTTAATTTTAAATTTTTTTAGTAATGTTTGATAAGTATATTAGAAGTGCTTCAATAACAAGAAAAATAACAATATACATTTTTATTGTGATACAAAAATAATCAAACCAAACATTAGTACGAGTTTTCTGCGTAGAATAAAATTTATTCCGCAGTGTTACCAAACGCTTTGCATGTAATGGTCATTCAAACTAGAATAGCATTCTGGGTGGAAAGCTCATTCCATTCCCTTCCGTTACAGACCAGCATCTAAAGATCATTCTAACAGACTAAGTTATGAGAAAATGTATACAACTCATAGTGTCTCAAACTAAATAGTTAGTAATGCATAAATTACCAATATAATGTTTTTATTTTATTTTTTTACAATAAAAATCAATACATTTATCATGTTAACTAGGCACCATATTGTGGAGGAGAAAAGAACTCTTTCTTGTATTTGATAGGTGGTGTTTTTAACAATAGAAAACAAGAGGCACCATATAGTGGTGGAGAAAAGAATTGTCTACCAAACTCCTTGTATATGATTGGTGGTGTACTGGAAGTAGTTTGCAATTGAAACTCCAAAAACTTGTAGGCTATAGCCATAAACAAGTAAACCTCAAATGGAGTGCTCCTTCCACATTCAAGTCTCCAAAACATAAGATATCAGAAAAACAAATATTGTACACCGGATAGACAAAAGCGCCTTGCCCAAAATCACATTAGACATAAGCTCACCCAGTTTTATGACTCAACATGCATCTTTGCATCAAAACTATCAGTGTATGAGATATCAAAAGCGAGCTTTGCGTTTTCGAGCTGTGTATTTTGAGTCTTGAGGTACAGCATTTCCTTTTCTTCTCATCTGTTCCTTCTTTTTTAGAACCCATTCTCTACCTTTCCCTTTCCTGGTTATTTTTTGCTTCTTCCTGGGCCTGTGCCTGTCTGAAATGCAAACCTACAAAACCATAATGTGAACAGAGAAACAGTAACCAAATTGTGTATATGGGGAGAAAATAAACAAAGATCTGTCCTTCGGTCAAAGCAAAAACAAATAAGAATTAATATAAACTATGGGACAGCCCTAAACACAATAGTCCATCAATATGCTATCTTTTGACATGCAAACTCACCGTCTGAGCCTCTCCATCCCCACTACTGTCATCGTCAGAGCAACTTTCCTCGTCTTCATTTTTCCCATCGGGTACAACCGTACTTAAGGAAGGTGGGCCACATGTGAGGACAAGGTATTCTTTTCTTTTCTTAGTGCTGTTGTGAGACAAAAACTGAAATCAACGAAACAAATGACTGCATTGCAGATAATGCCACAAGACATGTAGATTTTTATTTGAACTTTCCTAACTACTCTGCTTCAAAATATATATCATGTGAAGTGTACATAATCATGTACCTTAATCAACTCTATTCACCCTCATTTTAGGTGACTCTTAACAAAGATCCATTGCATACCTGTGAGGGTAGTCGACCACTACACCACCAGCAAACCCAGCTTGCATGGCAGATTTCAGAATCAACTCCCGCTGGGCTACACTTTCAGGGTACATTTGAAATACTGCTCTTGCTCCCCTTGCCAAGCATCTATATAATGATACAAAGAAAGCCCTAGAGCATATATGATTTGTCAGCACTCAGCATTTTATTACCACTGCCTTTTATATACAACCAATAACATAAATGAAAAGAGTCAGAAAGGATACTTCAATCATATGCATATACAAAAATAAAAGGGAAAATGCTCCAGCTGAATCTTTAGTCATAATCCAAGCATATTGTTTTATCATAAGAGGATATACAAGAATGTGAGCATACTTCAATCTTAATCTTGGCTCATGAGAAGACTTGTCAGCATTACATAACCACTGCTTTGCCCAATGAGGAAAAAACAAATGGATGGATCAGCATTTGCAGGTAACAAGATATCTTGCAAAAAGAGTGATATTTCATTGAAGCACCAAGGAAGCAAAGATGAATGGCAATGACATGTTTAAAAACATGAATTGTGCAAAATTCAGTAAACATGCCAAGCAAATACAGTGAGCTTTTAACTTTTAAGGTTCTACTACAAGGCCCTGCCAGATAGGACAAAGGAGTGCAAGATGAGTTTTTCAGCCCCTAAATAAGAGGCTCCACAGGCTGCATCGTGCTTCAGTGTACAACTTGTATAATATAAGATAAAATAATTACTTTGCTAATTACTATCAGCATCATATAGATTATGAGAAACAAGATTTATTCACCAAGGCAAAAGAAAATATAGTGGAAACTCTGGGCTACAAAATGAAGAGGTAAAGAGTGCAGAAACAGGGAATTGAACTAGAAATATAATTTCCCATTTAAAAACAAAATAAAAGTTTACACAGATTCTACAAAATACTATCAAAATGTTTCATTGATCAGCAATTCAAATTGTGCGCTGCATTCAAGATCACGTGAAGAGAGGTAAGGTTGTTGCCTAGTAACATTGAGGTCACAAGTTTGAGTAAGGGAAAAAGCCTCCTTGCAACAACAAGGATAAAGCTACATGTGTAATTGACCTGTCCATACCCCCCACAATGGTGGGAACTTCGTATATAGGGTCACCATAATTATTCAATATCACATATCACACAGAAGCCTTTGCCACATGAAGCCAATGTTAACTTAATACTCCCTGCATCCTAAAAATAAGTGTTTTGTTGTACTTGCATTTTTTTAAGGTATTTAGTTATGCATGAATTGTCAATAGTGTCTTTATAATATGTTAATTAGTATCTCTTGCGTTTGTTACAACTCATCATAGAGAAGATGGAAGAGAAAATATACAACACTAACTAACTTCTTAATTTTTCTTAAAATAGAAAACATGACACTTATTGTCGGACGGAGAGAGTAAATAGGAAATCGAATAAATATACATAACAATACATCATACCTGAACAGCAGATATACTAATCGCCCCATCAATGACTCCAGAGCGGAATCCTAAGCCCTGCCACATATATTTAAAGTAAAACTATTGCCATCACCTAAATGTATGATGGTTAGAGAAAAGGAACATCACTTAGTCATCGTATGGTAAAAGAACACAAAATAACGAGGTAGAATTGCAACCAAAGAATTGTCTCAAACAAAAAGTAACAGCAGGCAAGGAAGCTTCATAGTTCACAGACATTTATTAATTAGTAGATCCAAATACATATAAAAATGAATAAAATAAATAAAAATTGAAGACTTGAATGTGGAATAATGAAAAGCAAGTAACCAACTTATGCAAATCATATCACATTGTAAGGTATAAAAAATCAAAAGTTTTCCCGACAAATGAGAGACAGACATGTGGCTCTGTCAACCGAGTGAGAGACAATCAACACTCGGCCCGGACCTTGGGTCGGGCCCCCGGGACCGGATCCGACCCGCA
>JAYMTK010003400.1:0-12341 GCA_036897405.1 Pelargonium myrrhifolium | reverse complement strand
ATACCCGCCCCAATGAATTTGTGGGCGCGGAGCGCCCACCTGAATCCATTTGTCTCTTGTCTCTTGGCTGAGATTCCTTGCATTTATTACAAAGACATTATTGATAATTCATGCATAATTAACTTTCTAAACAATACATGACTTTTATTTTAAAATAAAAATGTTAATGAAACACGCCACTTATTTTGATCTATCGACAGTGATTCAAGAATAAAAGATAAAGATAGCGGATAGGGTTGTTTGTAAAGTAAATCATGAATATATATATATATATTTATTTATTTATTTATTTGAATTAAAGAAAATTGTATTATCTGAAGGCAAGCGTTGTCCAACGTTACAGAGGTATTACCCCTACACAAAGTCTACCCTCATAACCCGAGGCAGGAACAACGAAGGGTCGAAGCCCCCACATCGTAGCCTTATAGGACGCGAGATTATTTCCTCTCCTGATATCACTCTCCAACTCTAATACGGGAACATGATTCAAAAAATACACCTACAACTACGACCTGGCCTTGCATTTTCCTCGGATTGGCCAAGTAACATGCCGAACATCAAAAAAGTATTCAAAATCACAAACAAAAAATGATAAAACAATAACCCAAAGCCTAACCAAAACAACAATAAGTAAAAAACAAAAATGAACATAAACCAAAAACCACAAACTAAGCTCCTCCTCTCCTCCGTTGTCCTCCTCCACGTCCACCTCATGCCAAAATTCTTTCGAGCCCCTCCTGGATAGAACCTCCTCCATTTTTTGCCACTCACGAGCCTCCCTTTTCCCCTTCACCGGAATAGGCTCCCCATCCTCATCGTCTTGATCCGCCACCGCCATTGCTGTTATCCAAAATCCGATATGGAAAACACAAGAAAAATGAAAGAACAATGGCCACAAATGTACCAAAAAACGATGATCCACCACTCCTTGTCTTCCGAATATGTAATCCCCGCCGAGATACGAATAATGGCCACTCACACATTCTATTTTCTCTCCTTCTAAGCCTTCAACCTACCTTCAATTCCTTTAATGGCGACTAAGGTTTATTTTTTATTTTTTTTATATATCCCTAGAATTTACTTTAAGAACATGAATTTTTACATCTGATTTTTTGTTAATCATGAATATTTTATTCTATACAAAAAAGAAAATTAAGTTAGAAAAATTTAAATTTAAAATGGAAGCAAACAAAATCTCTATCCCAAATCAAATTTAAATTAGGGAGGCAATCTAGTTGGCGTACGAGGTGTTTGAGTTTAGGGAAGTAAATGAATGTCTAGGGTTTGGGGGATTGTGGCGCCCGTGAGTGGCAGGTGAGACTGAGGAAGAAGGTCTTGTCCAATAGTTGTGAGTGGAAGGGATTTGGGGGTAGGGTTATCTTCTTGGGGGGAGTGGTGCGAGGGGATTGGGGGGTTGATCGGCAAGTGGGAATGGTGGGTTGAGGGATGGGAGGACGCTATAAGAAGGGGGCGGGGAGGTTGTCTTCGTTCATGGACAGAAGGAAAAGGGAAGGAGGTGGGATAAAAGGAGATATGGGAAAAAGAGGCTCTCGGGAAGGTAATTATTTGGTTGGGGAGAAGGGGGTCCGGTGGAAGATAGAGGGGAGGGGGGGATTTGGTGGGGGTGAGGTCCGTGCACGCTCCGACTGGTGTTGGCGAGTGGGTGTGGGGAGGAAGAATGGCGGAGCTTGGGACGTTGTTGGATGGTCTCGATGCTGGTCAAATTGCTTGGGTGAACGTAGGGAGTGAACTCAATTGTGGGTTGACGGTAGAAAGATGGGGGAAGCCAGATCCAGGGTGGGATACATAGTATTTCATCATATATGTTGTTCATGTTCAACTGTCTAACGTCCATAGCAGATTGGTTTTCATGAAGGATTTTTGCTTAGCTAACGTTGACCGCCCGCGGAGGTGGAGGTCGAAGGTCAGTACGCCAGGGGTTGTCCGGGAATGGGTTTTCTAGACGAGTAAGGGATGGTGTCTCGGGGATGGTCTGTGAGTGAAAGGAACAAAGAGAGGGGAGTGTGTCGTGGCCCCGCGGCGCGGGGGGTGCCCACGCCACGTTCCACTATCTGAGGTAGGTTGAAATACCCATATCTGAGGTAGGTTGGACTGGCTCGCCTAAGTCTTCTTATGGTGAAGTCTGGAAAACTTTGGATCGGGTCGGAAGAAAGGCTATGGGCCAGAGTCTTGCTGCAAAGCAAACTGAGGTCTGGCATACTAGGGCAGAATCTCTTGCATGTCCCAGTTGTGGGGGTGGGCAGCCCCCCCCCCCCCCACGAGGGTCGAAAAAGCAGTTCATGTGGCTAAGAATCGAGGGGTGGTTGTGGTGATGGATCGAAAAATCCCAGGTAGGTGTACCCGAGAAAGAGAGTGATCCGGTAGGGATGAGATCTGATTCTGGGGTCAGATCCGCTCGGTTTATCCCAGGAGGTGCCATACGTAGTCATCCATCCAGAGAGATGCTTAGTTAGTATGTGTCAGATTTTAGGAGGGACGTTGCGCGGCCAGCAACACGGGTCTGTGGTGACAATACTAGTGTTGGTCTTATCGAGATCTGGGGTAATAGGTTTTTTGTATGTACATTTAATCTTGTACCCAAGTTGTTTATCCTTTAATGAAGTGGTGCCTTTGCACCTTTATCTCGAAAAAAAAAAAAGATAACCCATGAGTTTTTTTTTTTTGAATAGTAAAGGCAAACTATATATTTCATAAATAGAAAGATTCAGACAATCACAACCACATAGAACATGCTCTTCAAATACTAGTCGGACCTTTATGAGACTATGGTCTCGAACCGACCCTAACTGGAGAAGCAAATCGAAAACCCGAATAGACTTTAAGCCGGGAGCCCTAGTCTACGACCCCCAATATGATCTAAACGACCTAACTTACCCTCTTGACATGATTTAGCAAGAGTCTCAAAACCCACCCAATCTACTCCTCCCAGATCTCTTCAAGGTCCGACATTTCTGCATCCACACCCAGGTCCTCCAATGGATAGTTGAACTCCCTACTCCTCATCTTCTTCTAGATCGACTTCCCGCTACCCTTCATCCTCCAATGCCGTCACCCCTTACCCGTGACTGGGATCAATGCCCCTTTCCCTTTGTTCACCGGTTCCACCACCAAATCTTCAGCCCTACTTTGATCCGATCGGATACATATCCACCCCTCACCCCTTGAGCCCATCGGCAAGATTTCAACCAACTCCTATGGGCACGTTTCTCTCCTACTCCTGGGGTAGCCTTGCACAACTCGCAGTACTCATCGTTGTGACCTAACACTCCACAATAGTAGCAAATCGAGCTAAGCTTCTTGTATGCAAACTCTACCCGATGATCTTCACCATTGGACTTGCGAACCTTCATATGACGCCACAGTGGTTTCTTGACGTCTACCAGCACTCAGATCCAAACATACGACTTCTATCCCCCTTTAAAGTTAAGAGGTTCAGAATCCGCGAATCTGCCGATCATATTACCTATAACCCTGCAAGCCTCCTCCGTGCGACACCTCGCCGACAATCTCCTTACATGTACCCAGAAACTCAAGTGCCACAGTTCGACTGTCTCTGGCACATCCTCGGGATCCAGCAACTTTCCGACCAAAGCATGACCGTTAAAGAGCCACGACCCATCATTGATTACCCTTTTGGCGTCCTCCTCATTGTGAAACTCAAATATGAATCTCAGTTGTTCCTATCTGCCTCCCCCGTAACCAATCACCTTCGATGCTTGGAAGCCAAAAGCAGGCCGCCATACAGTAGACAATGTATCATGCATGTACGCGAAATGGATCAGTGCGCCAATTAAGAACCAAACCACTACAACCCACACCTGAGCCCCCTCTCTACGGATCGACGCAACCAATGACCGGAGGTCGACCCTCACATCCTCCTCATCGTGAACCCTCAACTCTCACATACATCTCTCCAACGCCCATCTATGATCATCGTACTACCCGAGTACCCTCTCCCTCCCAAGACCGTCCCCTTCGCCCCGCCAACTACCGCCCTACCCGACTCCAAAAAACACCTCCCCCCGTGAGAATCGATCCCACTGCTTGATCCCTGCCCCCAACTTTACTTTGACGTCCACTGCCCAACACCCCCGCAAAACCCTAGTAGTGACTATCATAAAAAGTAGTAGCAGTGACCTCGTGTGAATCCCCGCCGCCATCCACAACCCCTTTAAATACACCAATGCCGCCGACCCAACACCCCAAACCCTAGCTCTCCCAGACCCTAGAAACCACATTGCTATAAAATTCCACAAAACTCTTAAAATTTAGGAGAACTTGCACAAGCAAGAGAGACCACTTTCTTGACAGAGAGAGTATTTTGGTTTCAAATATAAAATACTTTATCTGTCTCAAAATAATTGTCTTCTTTTTTATTTTAAAACAAATTAAAAAAAGTTAGTTAATGTTGTATATTTATTCTTGCATATCCTTGACATGTGTTATAATAAATTTAATAGATACTAACTAACTTGAGATATATTAAAAAAAAAAAAACTTGAGATATTATTGATAATTTATGAATAACTAATTTCATATAAAAAAAAGAAATAAAATATATATTTTAGAACAAAAATTTAACTCAAATATAATACTTATTTGAAAGGGTGAGAGTATAAAATTTCACTAATGTTCATGTCCATTTTAACCACTTTTTTATTTTTTCCTTCAAAATTTACATTGAAGTTGCTTTGATCTTTTGAAAAGTGTTACTAAAACTCCTCTGCATCCAATTTTGGATTGATAGGCAGTTACTTATTCATTGCAAACTTAGGATGGAAGTAACAGGTGATGAGCCGTCTATAAGTCGACGTGGCAAAATCAGAGCCGTTAGCCTAACCTTCTGAAAAAATGATCAGACAGTCTAAGCTCGGCTCTCAAACTGGCTAAATGAGACGCTGTCGTAGTAATCGCTCCCGGCTCTATAAATTCATGCTTTCTAAATCGGATCTCCATTTCAAATTTCCCTCTCTCGCGCACACACCAAATTCATACGCTCTGCACCAGAGACTTCCTCTACGGCAACGAAAATGCTTTCTGCTCTCAAGCAAGTTCAATTCTCTATATACTCTTACTCGTCGTCCATATTCAGATCACATTGTTCTACACAACACTTACGCCTAACGGTTTTTTGTTGTTGTGAATTTCTGCTTGTGATGGATCGCAGAGCCGAAGATCAGGGCCAGTTGCAGCTCATAGAGCGAGAAGACATTGATGATGAGGACTTGTTTGAAGCGATCGACAAATGTAACTGCATATTTTTTCTATTACTTCTGTTTCCGTTTCATGATATCTAGTTTCTTCTCAAAATTTTTTAGCACAAATTAATTGTTGGAGCTTGATTTATTTCCGTTTTGTTTCGTTATTCGTGATTGTACTGTTTTGATTTCGGTGAATTTGTTTAATTCTGCGAACATTTAAGAGAATTCTCTACCGGATCTAACCTGTTCGCTCCATTTCTCGGCATTAGATGTGAAATTTCCCATGAGTTTTTATTAGTTGTGAGTTTTTTGAATTTGCTATGTTACCTGTTGATTGATCCGGTCGTTATTTCACGATCTAAGTTACTTTCACCTCCTGTCGTTCTGTTTCTGTTCATTATTATCGTTTCTCAAGTATTTTGCGTTTACACATCGATTCATACAATTTGTCTTAGTTTGAGTTGCTTCTGCTCAGTTGGTGATTTGTATTTTGATGAATCTGTTTCATATTGAAAGCGTTTGAGAAGCCGTTACACTGAATTTGGTTTTTATTGCTCTCTATTTTGGCATCAAATTTGGATTCTCGTCAAATGGCTATGTTCTATGTATATGATTGAGTTCCTGGCAATTGGTCGGTTTTGATCCAAACTCTGTCCATTTTGCATAGTGATTGCGCAGGGGATCAACGCTGGAGATGTTAAGAAGCTTCAAGACGCAGGGATATATACCTGCAATGGCTTGATGATGCATACAAAGAAGGTATAATTATTCTCAGTTTAAATTCTTTGATTTAGGAATTTTCTTTTGAGCAGTTTGGTAATTATAGCTTTAACTTTGCAGCACTTGACGGGGATCAAAGGCTTGTCGGAAGCCAAAGTTGATAAGATCTGTGAAGCTGCTGAGAAGATAGTGGTCTGTGCTTAGTTATTAATGCTATTTGTTACAGTAGTAATCTTTGTTTTCATGTATTAGAGCTTTCCTCATTTCAATTTTATGTTGTTTACAGAATTTTGGTTACATCACTGGAAGTGATGCTTTACTCAAAGTAAGTTCCATGGGATCTACAAGCAACATGTTTAAGATAATTAGAGAAGTTATTGTACTTTATTTGTAAATCGTGGTAAACCTGATAACTAATTCTTGAGCCCTTTGTTATAGAGAAAATCTGTTATTCGCATCACAACTGGAAGCCAGGCTCTTGATGAACTTTTGGGCGGTAATGATTTTCCATCTGAGGCATTATATAACTGCTTATAGATTATAGATTATTGTTGTATTGATGATTTTGCCATACTGATTGCTTAATAATTTTTTTTTTAAATTGAAAAGGCGGCATCGAAACCTCTTCTATCACAGAAACTTTTGGGGAATTTCGGTGAGATCACATCTTCTCTTTATACATGATTACAGTTTTTATACATGGCTATCTAGGGATAAGTATTGTTTTCCTGTCTACTGGATGAATTATTGTTGCTTTTGATAGTTTTGGAATTAAGTTCCTTCATATTACCTAAATAATGTCAGTTTTTACTTACAATATCAAGTCTCGTTTAGGTCTGGGAAAACACAGCTTGCACATACTCTATGCGTGTCCACACAGGTTTCTTTCTTGACTTAGCTGCGATATATGTACTTAATTTTTGTCCTCAGTTAATTGCAAGAGGGGAAATATTGTATCTAGCTATGGAATTTGATTAATGTGGTTTTTCTGCCCTCAATGCTCAAGTATCTTTTAAATAGGTCAGGCCCCAGGCTAATTTCTAAACTTTTAGCCTAATGAAATCTAATTGAATAATATTTCTGGGTTTTTTCCCATGAAAAGTTTTCTTATCCTCTTTCCTATTGGGCCTTTGGGTAGATTGGTTTTTTTTTTTTTTTTTTGCTAATGACAAATTTTCTAAAAGTCTAGTGAGCCTTGCTAATTAAGCTTCCTGATTGCAGCTTCCCATCAACATGCATGGAGGAAATGGAAAGGTTGCTTATATTGATACTGAAGGAACTTTGTATCCTTCCTGTTTGTTCCTGTCTCTTCATGCCTAAAAATAAAATGATAGGGCGATGTAATTTTGGAACTGCCACTTCCAAATAGCATTAAACAATGTCTTCCAGTTTGGCCTGTTTTCTCCTTAACTACATGTACTTGCAGTCGACCTGATCGAATTGTACCAATTGCTGAAAGATTTGGCATGGATCCTGGAGCTGTACTTGATAATGTAAGCTTCATCTTTCTGAATGTTATTAATTGAAACAAAGGAAGCAGGTTTGCAAACTAATCTCTCTTTTTCTGTGACCATGATAAAGATCATTTATGCGCGCGCTTACACATATGAGCATCAGTACAACCTTCTTCTTGGTCTGGCTGCAAAAATGTCTGAAGAACCATTCAGACTTCTGGTACGTCTTTATAAATCATTATCACAGGTGAAAGTAGATAGAGCTATGGTGACCTGATGTTCAGTCAACTCTATTTTTAGATTGTAGATTCAGTGATTGCTCTCTTCCGAGTGGACTTCACTGGAAGAGGAGAACTTGCAGATCGCCAGGTTAACTCCAAGATGGCCTCAAAATGCCTGCATAGTTTTTGGTGGATCCTCTCTCTCTACTAATTCTCTTTTGGCACTATGGTATGTTTTTGGCATTTGCAGCAAAAACTGGCACAAATGCTCTCCCGTTTGACAAAGATTGCAGAGGAATTCAACGTTGCAGTCTACCTGACCAACCAAGGTAATCCCTTGTCATTTCAATCCACCAAGTCTGTTTTGGGATATTGACTGTGAGAGAGAGAGAGAGAGAGAGAGATTAAATCAAACATGAAAAGCAATTTTTTGGATTTTTGTTCTAAAATCTATACACTGAATCGGGATTCAATGTTTGATTGACCTACTGCAATTCTAAAAGAAGATTGCTTGCTGTTAATGGGATCAGTGACCAATTTCACTCGAGGCTAACAGTTAATATTCCTTGCAATAGTTGTTGTGTAAAACTTATTGGGGCTTATTGTTTTAACTCATATCATACTACATTGTCGATTACAGTTATAGCAGACCCAGGTGGTGGCGTATTCATATCTGACCCAAAGAAGCCAGCAGGAGGGCATGTGCTTGCCCATGCAGTCACAATAAGGTTGATGTTCAGGAAAGGCAAGGGTGAACAGAGAGTCTGCAAGGTGTTTGATGCCCCAAATCTGCCGGAGGGTGAAGCAATATCCTTTGTGCTACAATGTTCTTTCTTTTATTTAGTTTTTCACTTCATTGAGCAAGCGTAACTCAACTCTTCCAAATTACTAGTTAGTTATGTTCTTAACAAATACACGTATTTCAGATAACACCAGGGGGAATTGCAGATGCCAAGGACTAAAATTCAGCTTCAGGTCTTTCTGCAACATCCCAGTTCCTGAGGTAGAAACATAGTGCTCAAATCCTGCTATAGATTGGTAAATATTTGAGCTAGTTTTGGTGGAAACATAGTAGCATTCCTTTGTTTCCAGCTATCAACTTTTAGATGATATAGGTTAAAAAATGTGTTGTTTTTTCAATTGAAAAGGAGTGAATCCCTCTGTCCTGTTCTTTTTGCTTCCTTTTGTCATAGTAGTCAACGAAAAACAAGGTTAGTGTCCACTGTGTATTGACATCAAAACCTTTTGACATCACTCAACTCTTTTTCACAAACTCATGCATAACTAACTCATCAAGATGCTAATTGTAATTAAAAGAACATAAACATAATACATTTCATCAATAATTATGCAAGGTTTTATTATTGTTCGTTGTGTGCCAAACTCGTGGCTTAATTCATAAGCAACATGTACAGCTGCACATAATGATGTCTTAGTAATGGTAATAATCTCTCACAATAAAAAGTTGAAACCCCATTAAAACGCCCAAGTCATCAACAAGGAAACAGAAAGGTAGAAATATCTCTGGAAGGCCCACCAACTAGTAACAAAAGCCTTTCTTCCAATACAGTCATTGGAGATTCAGTAGTGTGAGGACCAGTTTGCAGCACTCCCAACTCTTGGCATGCCTGTGGACTCCTTCCGGGCATCTGCATCCACCTTGAATGTTGCACCACACATCTGACCTGAGCTATCCACCCTTGGCACCGGCTTCAGCTCATTGAGGGGATGCTCATAACTCCTCAGGCCTCCAGAGGATGTGAAGAAGCACCCTGAGAGGAACACCAAGTAAGCACATAATTTACAACATGATTAACTTGATTCACTTTCAAGAAGCATTCAACAATGCGGGGACTAGATTCTCTGATATACCACCTTTAGGGAATGGTGCAAAGGATTTTCCACAGCCCTTCTTTACAATCTCGGCATCATCAGAGAGAACAAGATGGCCTTCCGAATCGGATCCCCAAAAGAAGGGCACACTTCCATCAGCATCCTGCACAAGAGAAGAATGGGAAATCAGAATAGAAGCAAGGCCAGTAAGAGTTATAAGAGGCACAAAAAAGCAGAGGGGTTTACTCACAGCAGCCACAAATGTAGCTTTGGAAGAGCTATCGTAGATAATGAATGAGAATTTCCCATGGATGTCTCTCACGACCTGATCTGCAGGGTAAGGACCTCTATCCCTGAGGGTCCTGTATGCTTCAATAACAATGATCACTTCGTTTGCCGTTTTGTTCAATCCGTATTGCTGTTTCAGAGGGGCAACATTCTCAATGTGGCCTTGGAATAAGCAGAATATGTCGTCTACCACAGCAAACAATCTAGCACAGCACCAAAGATCCATCAATACATTGAGAAATATAAAAGGCAAGTAACTAGAAGTCTATAACTACATGGCAAAACATAACATCAGGGTGACATGAAGGCACAAATCAGAAACAAACTGGATCTGTACACAAAGCTATATATGTGGATCACTGACAAAATAATAGTAGCCCTTCATTTTTTGTCTTGACTCATAAAAAATTATAAAACAAAATACAACTAGAAAAGGATGAAAACTAGAGACAAACTGAAAGAAAACTATATATAGCCATTGCCAAATTAATCTATTTCTAAATTCATGTTGCCAACAAGAGGAAACTGTATTTTGTCTTGGTCGAAATGGTTAACTAAACCAACATGCCATTAAAGGAGTAAGAAGCAAAAAAAGAAATCTCTATAACCCCACATCAACTAACACTTTGAACCTTATAAAATAGTGATACATGATATCCGAAAATTCCCAATTAGAATAAATAAGATCCACAATCAATGATGAAAAAAAAAAAAATCATTGATCAGACGAAGTCAATGAAGTTTAGGCTGTGTGGTTGAAATGAATTCAACCCAGATTCTTCATAGTATTATTCCAAATTCATTACATCCTAACTCCAACAAGCGAAGCATCACCAACAATATCCACAAAACAATCGGTAAAAGGTAAGGATTCAGTAGTCATAGAATCAAGTTAATCAGCAGTGGCGGATCAAAAAAGATAAAGACTCCAGACAAAACATTGCTTCATTAGGCTGCCCAAAAAAAACTTGGGGATGATCTGTAAGGTAAAGCAAAAGGATCCAGAAACTACAATGATCGGATCCAAGTGAAAAAGACGTACCTCGGGAGGAGAGGGTTCTGTTTGTCGAGAGAGTAGGCGATGACACCAGAAGTGCCAAGGTTGACGGAGACGGAGCCAGGATGAACAGAAGAGAAATGTTTGGCCAAGAACCCATCTTTCAGTGAAGAAACCGACTCCGAGTGTGGGCTCTGAAGTGCTTCTGGGCACTTCGCCACCGAGTTGTCGAAGATCGCTAGCATTTTCTTTTTTTCTGATGATCGGAAACCTCAAGTCACTGTAAATAAGTAAAGCAGGAGATGAAGATAGTAATCGGAGTGGAATCTGAGCTCGTGCATTTATTTACGAGCTTCTGGACTCAACATTTTTATTTCCGACATTACCCTCGCTAGTTGATTGAATTTCTATTACTTGCCCCCACCCCAACATGTATGAAGTCAAACCTCGAGGGACCCACGTAAACGGGCATTACATTACCACACCAAAAATAAAATAAAATAAAAAAAACATTACTTTCTGTACACGATAGGGTGACGCGGAAGAAAATCTGGGTGTTGAGGGTATTTGAGTAAATTAGTAGTGAAAAGAAAAAAAGGAAAAAAGAATTTTTTTTGATCTTATCCACAATCCTAATCCACATACAGTATTGATGGCGTGGCAAATGGGCGGTGGCGAGGAGAGGAGGACAGGGCTGTGCACTGCACGTAGATTTTAGTACTAAAATAAAATAAAATAGAGATTAAATACAAAGTTTTGAGGAAATAGAGGCAGACAATATTATAGTAGTAGTAGTATTACAATATACTACACCTACTTTCTTACAAAGAATCTATTTTCTAGAAATTATTGTTTTTTAAAAATATAATTTCTGAAATTGCTAGCAATTGTGTCGATACATCTGTTACAAAATTACTGTCGAAGCTCTGTACATTTTAACGGGAAAATGGTGCGTTCACATTATCACATACATGATTTTGATTGAGTTTGATTCCTTTTTAATGAATCAGATCGTAATTTCAGAATAATTCCAATATAAAGCTTAGCCAAAGAAAATGAGAAACGTATGGAAAGGCAGGCAGGCAGGCAGCCTTATCTCCTTAACAATAATAACAAATCTTAAAACATTTGAAGGATATATGTTATAAAAAATTTCACACTTGGTTAAAAAAGAGAAGGCTAATTAGGATAATTTATTCCAAAATGTTTTTTTTTATTCTTATCCAAAATTAGAGATGTTCATATACATATTATTCATCCGATGAGAGTACTAAGAAATCCAACCCAGATTGAATTTGAACACCCCATGAGCCGTCCAATCAAGAATGATATCATTATGGGTATTTCGTTGACGGTTTAGAGACGGTTTTACAAACTACCAGCAAACCTCATAATAGAGTTGGATCTAGTCCCATTACTAAGGAAACTGGTTGGGGGTACTTGTAAAAGGGTGGGTTGGGCTTGTGCTGGTTTGGCGGAGTGGTGGGGTTTATGGGAGGGTTTGAAGTTAGCTAAAAGTCTTGGTTGTGTTAAAATCAGTATGGAGTTGGATGCTTCTGCCATAACTGATAATTTTTTCTCAACTGATATTACTTCTCATCCTTGG
>JAYMTK010003399.1:0-12342 GCA_036897405.1 Pelargonium myrrhifolium | reverse complement strand
AACTGATCGAAAAAAAAAAAATTTGAAAACAAAAAAGGATAAATGGGTTTGCCTCTCATAGAATAATCATGAATAATGATTTTTCCTTGTTTGACTCCTTATAAACCTTTTTTTTTTTTTGTTAATTAAATTCACTCAACTTGTAATAGATGATTTTTAGGTGTCATGTCAGCATTTTTTAACACGTCATCACATTGCGTCAGATAGAACGTCCATGTGCGCTCACCACATCAAATAAAACATTGTGTTTCATTATTTTTTCATCATAGAAAGTCAAAACATTAGCTGCGTGTGATGAAAAAAATGAATCGATATGATGACGTGACATGCAAACGTGGATGTTGTATCTGACGTGGCACCTAAAAATCAATTAACCGGTTGAGGGAGTTTCATTAATAATAAAATATGGTTTACAGAGACTCAAACAAGACAAAACTCTAATTAAGGGCTAAACCAAAATGAAAAAGTGTCCGTCCAGCAGAGGAAAAACCATTTAATCTTGATGTTACACAAAAATCATAAGTTTTACGGCAAAAAAAAAATGACACGTGGCGCCCGAGTGCCACGTCACGACCGCATTATGTGGACAAACACATGGACTTGCTTCCGACATGTGGCTTCGTGGACTCATGTTGGACGGTAACTCCGCAGACTTATTTCGTCGGGAGTCACACTGTAACAAGAGAACCCTCGACCTCGACCGGGAGGCTTCACAACATCACCCGAAAAGGAAGCAAGTCACGACACCAACAAGAATACCCCACACCTTGTTAACAAGGTTTTCGAAGGCACAAATACAAGGGCGCAATCACGACCTCGCCCTCGTGCCCTCAACAAGGACGTCGTGCCTCATACTCAAAGACTCATCAAAAGATCATGGACAAAAAAAAACACAAACTCAAAAGAAAAGGAATGAAAGCCACCCGAAGCAAAACACGACTCAAACAAAACTCAACCTTTGCTGCCAATGAACCGGAGTCGCGATTGTCCACCCTAAGACACAGTCGCCATTGTGAATCCTTGTATGGTCTTCTATAGTTGCCAAATTGTACGTTCGACATGTCGAGGAGTGAGGGCGAGGAAGCGGAGTCAACATTGTGGCCTTGGAAGTATAGTCGCGAATGTCGCATCTTGTATGTTGTCCATATTGTATGATCGACATGTCGAGGACGAGGAGCAAGGAAGCGAAGTTGCAACTGTGGCCTTGAAGCACAGTCGTGACTGTGGTCTTGGAATGACTTTCGGGAGAAGGCCACAATGACGACTCTGCAGCTCGTCGTGGGAAAACTTAAGGGTCCCAAACAAAGATCTAAAACTTCGAAGAGGTCGTGTGACACGTCTAACACCAATCGATACAAATAGGCTTATAAGACCTTAAGACGCTATCTCACACGGTAGAGGTTACTCAAAACTTCAAAAGGCATTCAAGCACTCGTAAGTCACAAGCATTGGGAACCCTAGGACGTTACCCTGGGCGGTAGAGGCTTCTAAAAGTTCCAACGTATGTCATAAACAAAAGGGACGTACAAGAGTTATCAACCTCACTCGACGCCTACACACGACGCACCCGGATCGGAGCAAGAGCTCCAAGCCTTAAGTGGTCTCCAAGTGGACCCACCTCCACTAATCGGCCAATCACGTGACGACACGTGACACTTTTGGTGGGAGATATATAAACCCATCTATTAGTAAGAGAGAGGGATCCACACAATTCCATATTTACTTTCTCTCTCTAAAACGCTCTCTAGAGCATTTGTGTATCCCAATCAAGATCTCATTCTCACGTTCAATGTGACATCCTGGAAACAGCTTGTGTACCTCGTTCTTTAGGTGTGTTGTGCTCGCAGGTCACAAGTTCGAAACAAGACAGATCTGAACCCTAGCTTGGAGTGAGAACACGTGGACATTACACTTGGACAATTGGACTTAAAATCTTGAACTCTAGGACAATTCTAAGCAACGTGGACAAGACAACAAGACAAATGTAATGTGTATGCTTTGATCATTTCAAACAGGCGCATCAAACCCAAATAAAAACATAAACCTAAAACCGAAAATTGTTTTTTACACCTAATATTTTGTAGTGAGAAAAACAAACTCTAACAGTCAACACTAGAGATGTTAGGAAATTAAGATAGATAGATAAATGATAAATCTAACATGGACAACTTTATTTGGTAGCCAAACACCCCATTTGAAGCTTATATATAACCTTACAATATTGAGAGAAGTTGTAACATAATAAATAGTCCCCACAAGACTTATTCTCTAGCCCATAATTCATCCCCAAAAACTACATATATAGAGCTTTATTGAGGAGATAGTACTAGTCCCATTAATCTTCAAAATATACTGAAAATAGATCACACCATGTGATTGAGCTCTGTGTTCTTTGAAAATTTGGAGTTTTGGCCATTTGGTTTTGCAGTCCCATGATCAGCCTGTTTTAGTTTGTTCAGCTTCTTGTTGGTGTCTTTTTTTGCATCTTTGTACACAAGGTATAGAATCATTTGAGCAATTCCAAGTAAAAAACCCATCACATTTGGTAGCTGTATCAATATAAAAAACAAAAACAAAAACATAGTTTATTAATACAATCATTTCATAGGTTAATTACAGTTCACTGCTCTCAATTACAAAATTAACCATTAACTACCCTAAACTTTTCAAACATTTACAAATCGCTTTTTCGTCTAATTGTCGTCAGTTAAAAGATGAAAAGACGAAAATGCCCTTAAGAGTTTTCAAAAAAATGAAGAATAAAGGTAAAATCGTTATTTTTACAAAAATTAAAGACTTGTGCATGACACATGATGTGAGAGTGTGTGATTCCGTCAAAGTTAACTGGTAAATTTTGGCAAAAAAGTGAATTGCAAACGTTTGAAAAGTTTAGGGTAGTTAATTTTATAATTGAGTGTTCTGAAGTGCAAATGAGCTTAAGTATATGGTAGTGAACTGTAATTAATCCATTATTTTATTGCAGTGGTTGAAAAAAAAAAACTAGTTTAGAGAAATTTACCCTTATGAAATTTAATAATTTTCCAATATACTTAAGAGAAAAATAAAATAGAACCAAAAATTATGAGTTATAAATGAATTATGGGTTAATTACAATTCTGTACTCTGTGTTATATCTTATTTGTAATTTGCTACCCTAAATTATCAAATTAACTTTTTACTACATGTACTTTCATTCCGTTAACAAATAGATTTGTTGTCCAAAAAAATTAACGGAAACGCCTTTAAGGCTATCATGTGCATTGCATAAGTATGAAATATTTTGTAAATGGCGAAATTGTCCTTCATAGTTTTAACATTTCACTACCATGTACTTCATAGTTCTAACCTTCCACTACCCTGTATTTCATAGTTTTAACATTTCACTGGCCTGTAACTAGAACATTGAGGGGGTTGAAGAGGGGTATTTTCGTCTTTTACTCACTCAATTGACGATAGATTAACGGTGAACTTATTTGCATCGGTTTTGAAAGTACAAGATAGTAAAATGTTAATTTGATAGTTCAGGCTAGTGAATTGCAAATGAGGTATAGTATGAGATATGAAACTGTAATTAACCCATGAATTATCACTCATATTAAGAACCGCCAAATTAATAAATTTTGCACCTTCTAAAACAGTAAGAGTATAATGTATATCAGTTGACTGATATAAAGTTATATCAGATAGACTAATAAGGTGATGACACCTCATTTAAAATCATGGATCCGGACGGGAGCTTCGCTCCCACAAATTCACTTGGGTGGGTACAAGTGATTTTAAATGAGGTGTCATCATCTCATTGGTTTTGTTAATTTGCAACTGATTTACATTTTACCCAAACAGTAATTACATATTTGTTGGAAAATCAAAGATAATTGTCACTTACAGCAATGAAGTAGTCCTTGATAAGAAGTCCATAGAAGAACCACATGGTAGCACAAAGTGTGAGAAAAAATGATAGTGAAAAAGGCATGAACTCTACACTTTTTGTTGTTATCACTTGTTTCTGCAGTTGAAAATCAAAAAAGAACATTGAAAAATCCGAGCTCCACTGATCGATTGAAGTAGAAGATAATAAATAATACTACAAGGAAAATCGCGATATGCGACAGAAGTTGAGGGTGCAAATCACTATAATTCTGTCACAAAATTCATTCTGTGACAAAACTGCGACAAAATGATTTTGTCACTATTCATGTTGTCACAAATGCTTGTAACAGAAAATTCCGTCACAAATTTTGACAAAAATCCATTTTCTATCACAAAATGTGACAGAATTGTGACAAAAAAAATATATGATTTCTGTCGCAATTTGTGACGATTTTTTTTTTCACAGATTTTCGTCAAAGTTTGCTACTTTTTTTGTAGTGCACTGATCGATTGAAGGAGAAGAGATTAAATAATTTAAATAAAAAAATTCGTTTGAGATGATTCAAGTCAACGATAATATAACATCTCATAAAAAGTTTTCTCATATTCATCTCAATATTTATGTAAGCTCGCAGCGCTTCACTAGATGCATGCTATTACCACAAGAAAAATCGTGATTTCTGACAGAAGTTTCCGTCGCAAATCACTAAATTTTTTGTCACAAAATACATAATGATTTTGTTATTGTTCATGTTGTCACAAATGCTTATTACAAAAAAGTTCATCACAGATTTTGACAAAAATTCTTAACTGCGATGGAATTGTGACTGCAAGTATGATTTCTGTCACAATTTGTGACGAAAAATTTCTCTCACCGATTTTCCGTTACAATTCGCTTAACCTTTCTTATAGTGTTTTAAAGAAGAGTTATAGTATGATTGAATTTGAGTGAAATTGAAATGAAAATCCAAATTGTTAGGTGTAGAGTATATATAGTTACCATGATACTCAAAGGAGAAGCAAACACAGCTAGATTATAAGCTGCACACACCCATCCAACGGCTGTAACACGATTGGCTCCTTTTATGAAAAAAAAGGTCATCAATATCGTCAACCCATTGCCTCCCACGTTAAACAATAGTATCAATTTCATGGTCACAACCTGCAACCAAAAAAAAAAAAACAATACTATCGGTTCAAGCTGTTAGTCGAGTTGGTTCTCTAACAAATTCATCATTTCGATCTTTTTGGTTGCATGCATGAAGTTGCTTGCACGAAACGTACGTACCCTTCCTTTGTTGGACGCGAAAATGAGGTGAAGTGTTAAGTAAATGAGCTCGATAACGCAACCAATAGCGTTAATGGTGATGATGAGCAGCGCATTGGTCTTGAGGAAGCCATAGAAGAGCAACAACATCGCACTTGTTAGGGCTATCACATATGGGATCGACTGAAACCCTTCCGATGATCTCTTTTTACATATTATGTAAAATGTTGGCCTGTAACAAAATTGTACACTCAAAATTATAGTAAGTAACGTACAAAGACCGAGATGATAAATCTACTTTTGCTTTTTTACTAATAAGTTACTTTTATTTTTTAGGGTGTTAAATTTTAACTCATACACTGAATTCTATTCTTAGCAACAAAGACATCACATATATGGGCGGAGTATAGTTTTCTTCAAAACGAATGTGGTTCGACCCGCCTGCAATTCATATGATATATTATATATGAACAAAATTGTTCGAAAATTCACAGTTGGTAGAGCAAGGTTGTGTGAATGTGAAGAGCTCTCAGGTTTGTTCTATGTTTAACACACCCATGGGAAGATGTGGGAACTTTAATCTGTAATCAAGCCTCGAATGGGGATTCATCCATGCATTAATAAACGGCTTAAAAGTGGCAACCGCGAGTTTGCATACCCACTTATGACATCTCATGGTATTAAACAAAAAAATGTTCAAAAATCCTGTGAACCTGCCTCACTCGCACACCCAGTTGCCAAAAGCCCTGTAGCCCGTTCTAGACTACAGGCACAACTATTCAACATGCCAAATATACGAGCGCCCACGAATTCAAAATTCCATACCCGCAAAGTGTAGTTGGGCGACCAATTCGAATTTTAAAGAATATACCTCCACTTTGTTATTTGGTTTTTTATATTTGTGCCAAAAACTCTTAATTCTACCCATATAGACTTGAATTATTATTTTTTGTATATGAAACTCTTTCTTAGACAAATTTGCCCCTACTAAATAAAAGTTATGAATCCATGGTTGATAAGTTTTTCCCAAAAATAAAATTTGTCTATAAAAAAAAGAAAAAAAAATGTATATATACTTTTGCAACTCAATCATAAGAGAAACTTACACAGGTGCCAAGAACACCATGAAGGACACAATATTTCCTGTGGACAATAAATTAAACTGTGTAAGATTACAACCAAAACAAAAAATTATAAAAATAAAATAAAATAATGGAATTGAGGGTAAAATGGTCATTATACCTAATAAACCAAACAAGAAAGCCAATCGAGAAACCGTAAAGAAAGCCATTTTTTGGGAGATTGGTAGCTTCCGATGACCAAAATCTCCTCAATATATTTGGCTTCTTATTATATTGCAATATCATATGTTTAAAGCTTCAAGATTCTCACATATATATATATATAATCACTTGGAGTTAGGCAAATGATTTGGAATCTAAAATTTACTATATATTGTAGCTTTCTTTTGAAATGCATTAACTTCTTATTTAGCTAAACTCCATATGGATGGGAAATTTCAGCAATGGAGTGTGACAAAATGTCGGAAAAATAAATGGAAAACGATTTTTTCGTATAAACTCACGTGCGTGTAGGGTGTGGTTTTTAACTTACGAGTTTGGCAATTGCTTATATAAATACAAACTTTCGAGTCCTAATTTAAAATTTGTTGCTTGTAATATTTATACAAGAGTAAAAAATTAACCTAAAGATGACTTTTCATTTTACCGAAAACAAAACAGAAATTCAAGATATTTTTGTGGATGTTTAAAATAACCTAAAAAGGAGTCACACGCGCGCAACATGATATGTGGATCGCTACAACGATTTTGTCTAATGGAAGCGTCGGTGTAATGACATGTACCTACACATCGCGTAATTGCGACTAAATTTGCTGAGTTACGAGTGTTCAAATTTGGGTTACTTTGACGTCATTCTAAATAGAATGTGAAACTTTTGAAAAGAAAACAAGATATTAAGGAGGATTGAAGGCCAAGAAAACAAAGAAGATCATCAATCTAGCAACTTTGTAGCGAACTTTTATTTCACAAATTAGCTAGTTGTGATTTGCCTTTACAATGGAACTTATGTTTATAATCAAAATTCTTATTTATACTTTAATTAAATTATGAAACAAATTTCAAGTTTTGATAAGTAAACGCGTATTGTCGAAGGTGTCAAAGGAGCATGGGTTATAGGGCTTTTTGGCGGCGACGTTGACACTGAGGGTGGCGGCGGAAGGTTTCTATGGACAGAGGGCGTGGTTTTTTGGTAGGTTGAAGGAAGATTAGTAGCATGAGCATATTGGTATGAAATATTTGGGGTTTGGGGTATGAGAGGGCTAATATGGTGCTCAAGGATCTGATTAGGGTTCACAAACCAATGATCGTGTTCTCTAGCGAAACGAAACGGACCCGACGTGAGTTTGGAATAGTGAAGACGGCTTTACGTATGGAGGGTTGTTATGTAGTGAAGGGAGATGGAAGAGGAAGAGGTTTGACCATGTTTTGGGCAGTGGAAGGGAGCGTCAGGTTGCTCGGGGCCTCGAAATATTTCATTGAAATGGTGATCAAGATGGGAGAGTAGGGGCAATAGAGGTTTATCGGTTTTTATGGGAGCCCAAAGAGGGCGAATCAGAGAGCTTCGTGGAGTGCATTGCGGGACCTTGGTCAGGTTTTTGGATTTCCATGGTTATGCGCGGGAGATTTCAATGATATTGTGTCCTTAGAGGAGAAGGTGGGAGGTTGGCCCCAACCTCAATGGTTGATGGACGGGTTCAATTAGGCTATAACGGATGAGGGGCTCTTTGACCTAGGAGCGAGTGAAGGGAGGTACGCATGGCAGAATGGCCCGACCAACAACCCGGACATGCAAATCCGGTTGGATAGAGCCCTATGATCGGATGCATGGATGATGAACTTCAGTGATTGGAATGTTACAAACTTTCCATTTTGTTCTTCAGATCATCGTATGTTATTGGTGATGAGTGGAAGCCAAACAGTGTCGGTGGTGAAGCGTTTTCGGTATAAACTGACGTGGAATTTGGATCCGGCATGTAGCGGGGTTGTTAAGCGGGCTTGGAAGAATGAGGTTTATGGTGGTATAATGAATAAGCTCGATAGGTGTAGAAAGGAGCTAATCAAGTGGAATAAGGGGGATAGGAGGACGGTGGAGGAGGAGTTTCGGCTAACTCAAGATCGGTTGATCCGTGCGGACTATATAGGGTGGGGGAAATGGAGGCACGTATGAGGTATTTGGAGGCTCTGAAGAAACATGAGGTTTTTTGGAGGCAGCGTGTGAAGAATACATGGTTGTTAGATGGAGACTTGAACACTAAATTCTTCCACCAAACGGCTATGACCTAGAAATGAAACAATGAGATCACCCAACTATGTACCAAGGGGGGCATGTGCGAATGGGTGCGGGTTTGGAGGAGCATGTTTTGAACCATTTTATGAAAATGGCGGAGTTAGAAAGATTTGATTCCGGTAGGGTTTGTGGTCTATTTGAGCCGGTTGTGTCGGATGAGCATAATCAGTGGCTGGTCAGGAGTTTTTCTCAAGAGGAGGTGAAAAACAACGCTTTGGGATATGAGTCCATCAAAAGCGCTAGGGTCGGATGGTATGAGCCCGGGATTATACTAGAATCAATGGGATGTGGTGGGGAAAGAGGTGATCTAGGTGTTTCTTAATTGTTTGAATTCTGTTATGTCTCCTGAGCGATTTAATGATACTTGTATTGTTTTGATTCCAAAAGTAACTAAACCCACCATGGTAACTGAGCTGAGACCAACTGCCCTTTGTGGCGTTATATATAATGTTGTTTCAAAGATGTTGGCTAACAGCTGAAGGAGGTTATTGGTGCTTATATTTCTGACAGTCAAAGTGTGCTCATCTCGGGAAGCCTTATCACAGACAACATATGTATTGCAAATGAGTTAATTCATTCGACAGGGAGAAAGAGAATAAGAGTAAGTTAGAATGCACGAGTTTGAAACTGTATATGAAAAAAAGTCTACGATAGAGTTGAGTGGGACTGCTTTTTCTCCTCTCAACTTTTTCTCTCAACTACCCTAACCTTAGCCGCCTTCCGTTTTTATCTTCTTTGCTTCATCCTCCTTTCCGGCGGCAAGAGCCGCCGAAGAACCCCCTTTTTTCTCCCTCTTTGCTCTCTCCCTCTCGCCTCTCACTTCTCCGGCGCCCAGACCGAGCCCCCACCGCCTTAGATCAACATCGCTCTGCCGCTCATCCTCTCCTCGGCCGCCCAGCAGTGCTCTAATGTTGGTCTCGCGATCGGCGCGGGCTTCGTCGACGCCCAACCCGCCTCGTCTGCAGGCCACGTCGCCACTGTCGTCGCCACCTACTTCACCTTTGGTCAGATCTGGTTCTCTTCTGCCAGATTTGGTCTCGTCCCGTGCTCCGCCGCCTCAACCCAATGATGGTTTCCGTGCTTCGCCGCCCATGCCGACGTTGGCCTCCGTGCTCCGCTGGTGGTGGCTTAAGCAGCCGCTAGTCTCTCAGTCGGTGTGGACTCCGTCAACACCCGATCCACTTTGTCTGCGGATCTCAATTTCTTGCGCCACCTGCCGACGTCCATCCTCAGTCTGTGGCCCAGTTCTTTCATCCCCGGCCCCTTCGAAGTCTGATCCGTCGGGCTGTTGCCCATCGCACCTCGCGCACCTCCGTTCCTTCTGGAACTTCAGTCTCTACTCACTGTAAAGATGCACAATCCCAACATCAGTTAGTTTCTTAGGGTTTTGTGTTGTTTTGGTTCCCAATCTGTTTGGGAACCCATCCAAGAGTCTAGTCATTAATTTATTTTAGTGATTTCTCTCTGTTCTAGGAGTATATGGCGACTTTGTGTCCCATCCAAGGAGTATATACTGTATATTTATTTCTATCCCAAAAATTTATAAAACCGGTACTTTGCTGATAAAAAAAAAACTAGACACATACAATCATCATATTCTTGGAACAACCATCAAGCAATATGGAATCAAGAACAAACTAAGAGTAGAGAAAATATCACCAAAAAAGAGTTGTCTGCCCAAATCTCAGTTAACACACTTGCAGACCTCCGATCAAAAATTCTTTCGGTGAAAAGGTAGATATCGACAAGGTGAAGAAGCTATGCAACGGTCCAATATACATGGATGATTGACTCACGTGGATGACATGTGCAGGAAATTTCTAGCAACACCTCTCTCTCTTTTTGCTTTCTCTCTTTATTTTTGTCTCTCTCAAAATCTAATTTCTAGCAGCCAAAAACAAGAGTAATAACAACCTTAAGTTGAAGCTCGTTCGTTCTACTTCAGTTTGTTGCGGGTTTTGGGAGCTTTGGAAAGCTCGTTCTCAAGCTCGCTCTGATGGCGCGAGGTTTTCAATCGTTCATGTAATTGTCCAGGTACGGGTTTGGCTTTGCAAATTATTTCCTTTATTTGGTTTACGCCGGATTCCGAATATAAGTGACATTAATTTTTTAAATTCTTTGTCCATTCATTTGCCTTGGATTCGTTTCCATCCTACGAGGTTTGTTTGTTGGAACCCTCCGCCTTTGGGGCAGTTTTGGTTAAATGTTGATGGCGAAAGTCGTATTGGGGAGGCAGCTTGTGGAGGTGTAGTTCGAGATTCTTCAGGTGATGTTGTCTTTTCTTTTTGCAGTTCTTTGGGTTATGGTTCGAACAACTATGCGGAATTTATGGGGCTTTTGCGGGTCTCTAGCTTTGCCGGGATCGAGGTATTGTACTTTCATCTATTTTTATGGATTCTAAATCGGTGTCGGATATAGTTAAAGGTATTTGTGAGTGTCCCTGGTCTTACTCATATGTGAAGCGTGCATGTATAGCTCTTTTGTGTTCTATTTCGCTTCATCATGTGTTTCGTGAGGCAAATAGAATGGTGGACTGGTTGGTTAGTTTTGGGTTGTCTTGTTCTTCTAATTTTCTTACGGTTTGTGATTTTCCCTTACAGATTCTAGCAATCATTGGTAGTGATAGAGCTGGTATTTACGTATCTCATCCCGAGAAATTTTATATTTAATTTTGCATGCATTCATTTAGCATTATTTGGGTGCATTATGAAGAGGTAAGGCTTATTACGTCCCCCTCTTTTTCTGTAATTCTTTTTTATTATTAATATAGTGGTAGGGGTCCGGTCGAACCCCCCACCTTTCTTTGGTGGCTTCTACTATAAAAAAACAAACAAAAAAAACAACAACAACAACCTTAAGTTATCCTTTGGATTCATGGGTTTGGGCCTCTCAATTAAACAAAGTAAAAACTAAGGACCCAACCCAACAAATCTCCCCTTCCTTTTTTATTTATTTATAAGGAGGTGATTACCATCCCGGTGATCGAACGACAAACTTCAAGCTTCTCCCTTGGCTCAACCTTTGTAAGCATGTCAGAACCATTTTGATCAGTATGAACCTTCTTAAGCTACAAAGACTTGGAAGTAAGGACATCTCTAATTCAGTGATACCTAACATTAATATGCTTAGATCTTGCATGAAATGTAGAATTCTTACCAAGGTTTATAGCACTCTGACTATCGCAAAACAACACATAACAGTCTTGCTTAAAATCGAGTTCCTCTACATACCTTTTCATCCATAACAACTCTTTGCAAGCTTTCATTGTTGCTATAAACTCTACTTTTGTAGTTGAAAGTGCAACTCACTTTTGCTGTCTTGATTGCCATGACCTAGCTCCCTCGTTAAACACAATCAAGTAACCCGAGGCAGATTTGCAAGAGTCAACATCTCCTGCCATGTATACATATGTGTAGCCAACTAACAAAGGTGTTTTGCAGCCAAAAGTAAGGTTCAAATTCGACATGCCCCGAAGATATCTCATAATCCATTTTACTGCATTCCAATGCTCTCTACCTGGATTTGACAAATAACGATTGACAGTACCAACTACATGAGCTATGTTCGATCTTGTGCATACCATGACATACATCAAACTTCCAGCAGCTGAAGCATAAGGAACATTCATCATGTCTTCCTTCTCTTGATCACTAGAAGGGCACTGCTTAGAACTTAGCTTAAAATGAGTGGCTAGATGAGTGCTAATTTAGATCAAATTCATTCTCATATCGGTAACATGCTTCACATTTTTCAGGACTAACTTCATTCCATTACCATAATCCAAATGAACATCTCCAATACCAACAATATGTTATGACACTTCATTACCTATCCTA
>JAYMTK010003398.1:0-12344 GCA_036897405.1 Pelargonium myrrhifolium | reverse complement strand
GATTTGTGAATAAATACATAAAAATGCAAAATAATTGAGAAAAAGTTTAATGGCATGCATGTGTAGGAAAGTTGGCATGAATCATAAATACCACCTAGAACATGGTATTTTGTTTTCAAACTTTAGGGATAATTTTAAATTCCATATGAATCATTATTTTACATTCTCTCTCCTATGACTAACTTTACACAAACATAGGAAAATGAACTTTTCCATTGACTTTGTCACTTTTCCTTGTAGAATCCGGTTACCAAACAATACCTTAGAAGCTAAAAGATCAAAAGAATCATAGAAACTAAAATCTTGCCTGTCTATTGCAGCATCATCATAATGAATCTGGCGGGATTTTCCAGCTGCATCATTCTCCTCAACGAATAACTCCTTTGAGCCATACCTAATGATGTCATCCAACTCTTCCTGATATAAATAAAAATCCCAATTCACATCAAATATATGTGTATTGTTTGTTAAATAATGTTTATTCCTTGCACACACCCATATAACTTAGACTCAAAGTTAGGTTTTGATCATAATAAACACAACTTGAAGCTTGCATACCACAAATCATAGAAAACATAGATCATCCAAGAGACCAACCAACAGCACAACGAATGATGAACATTATCCAACTCAGTGATTCAGAAAAACAGAGCTAAATAAGATGAGAAAAGGAACAGTACTTTATAGGTAGAAGCCTAAGGCTTATTAGGCCAGGAGCAGCCTTGGAAGAAGTGCTGTACAGGTTTTCAAAAAACTCAAATTATAATTTTTTTAAAACAACAGCAGCAGCTTCATCACAGGTCAAATAAGAAGCTTCAATTTGTAGCTTCTGCTTGTGGGATCTAGCCAAGTTGATGAAGCTGGGTCAAGCATATACTAAATACCATAATATACATATCTTGGTAATTACTCTATGGATGAGGGGCCAATACAGATATATCTTACCAATTAAGTAAATAATCAATAGCAAGAATAAGAAATAAAAATAAAATGTTGTTCCGTAAGATACGATAGTATATGTATTTTAAGAATATAGAGAGAAAATAAAACATTAAAGAAAAGATGTAGAAACAGACTCGTGAATGAGCCGAAGTCTTAAACTAAAGATACCAAAATATGAGTAACAACACTTCTAAAATAAAGAATACGGCAGAGTTAGCAATAAAACTAATAAAGCATAACCACATAACAGTCATAATGACATGCATTAAGATGGACAGGAAAAAAGATCCAAAATAAAGGAACAGGTTGCAAATATGTTTGTAATCAATAATTTCCAAATATATCATTATTCCCCTTCATAGATTGATTTCTTTTCCACAATATGCACAAGGCCATAAATAATCATTTACAAGTTACATGCATACCTGGTTAAGGTTTTGGGTCGTCAGCCTCCCAACAACTAAATGCTCTAAAATCATTTTCTTTTTGGTCAACTCCATTATCCTTTCTTCAATGGTTCCTCGCGTCACCAGCCTGTAAATCATTACCTGCAACACCAAATAATGCACTCCAGATGAGGCAACAGGGACAAATACAATCTGCTTGAATATTAGTGATGATCAAACCTTGTTGGTTTGTCCAAGTCGATGAGCTCTGGCCATTGCTTGTAGATCTGCATGGGGATTCCAATCACTACAGAAGGAAAATGTTATCAGCAAATTTATAAGAAGATTAAAACAGAAAATATGGTAAAAGCATAAAGTTTAAGGGCATTGGTGAAGAAAACAAATTGATAGGCTCAAGTTTTAGGTTGACACTATGGCAGCAGAAAATAACACCCTTGAGAATCAAAATTGTCAGCATCAGTAAAAGACCCACAATAATACCTTCCAGTTATATATCTACCAGGACACTGTTTGACAGACCCTCTTGGTTCTTGGTATGAATAAGGAGAGTACGCAAAGGCTTTTCCGTGGCAGAATAGAAACTGCAGACACGGAAGCATCGGAACATATACACAAGTTGAGCGAAGAGACTTGATGCCAGATTTGCTATGAAGACAAGAGTGATTGATGGAAAATGGAAGCTAGAAGATAATTATTTTAAGCATCACCTAATCAACAATCCTCATAGGATATCTGAAAATGGGAGCATGTTGATGGTAAAGGAAAGGCTGGAGTCAAAAGGCTTGGTCAAAAAGAGTTCTTTGGACGATTTAACTATTGACTTGTCATTGAGCATATTTATAAGCGGAATGGAACAAAAGAATTTGTCAAGAAACCGAAGTTGGAGCAAAAGTGGTTATAAGGGTCTCGTGACCTGCCATTTTTCTCTTATTCTAATGGCTGTGTGCATATAAAATGGTGATTAGAAAATACCAGAAGCGATGCAGCGTATTCTGAAAGGGACCAAAAATGCACCAAATAGATGAAAAATAGATTGAAAGAAACAAATCAAGAAGCCAATACAGCTACTTCCAAAAAAAACAAGCAAGAACCGGAAGATGACACCAATGACCAAGGAAAACCTATCCTTACAAAAACAAATCTTTGGAATGAAATTATCCTTCCCAATACATCACTCCCAAGATTTCAACTCCATCATAACCTATAATTTTCAAACTAATCACTGTCTATAATGTCACTCATCAAGAGTTATCGACAAATGGAAGATGTCACAATTACCAAACATAACAGTTTTCATCATAATGTGTTATGAATTCTTCTATTCTATCATTTATTTCCTTAAAGTGTATCTATAAGTACAATTACTAGAAATAAAACTTCACCTGTCATAAATAACAACTGTGTCTGCAGTTGCAAGGTTTATACCCAGGCCTCCAGCTCTTGTAGAGAGCAGAAAACAAAACCTGGAAGAATTTTTGGCATTAAATCGATCTATTCGTATTTGCCTCTCTGCTCCACCAACCTTGCCATCTATCCGTTCGTATTGCCATTCCTGAAAATCAAGAAAAAGGACTGGTTAAATTTTTCATATTCGCTAACATAAGATCCCAGAAACAATATATATTGAAGAAAATGGACAAAAAAATACCTTATAAGAACAATAATCTTCTAGCAAGTCAAGCATGTGCTGAAATTGAGAATATATGAGAACTCTATGTCCTTGCTCTTTGAGTTTCACCATCAATTTGTCCAACAGTTGCAATTTTCCAGAAGACTCCACAAGCTGTCTGTCAAACCATAAAAGAGAAGATGAATCAGAAAACAAAAGAACTAGACAACAATTATAACGGTTTGGCACATATATGAAAATATAAAACTTGCTCTAGCAGCTTTCTAAAAAACACATGAAACTTGCAGAACATATTCCTGATTCAGAAAACAGCCCTTCTAGATAGACAAAAATGACAGGAAATATTAAGTACAAGCTGTTTATGATTACTTGCAGGCTTCCTTAGCATCTTCGATATCTGGTTCAACTCCTTCTAACATATAAGCATGACAACAAAGTTTGCGCAATTCCATAACCACGTTATTGAGGGAAACCTGACACGAACAAATTTTCAATCAAAATTGTAAGACAACCACAGTAACAATACCCTTCTCGCCAAAATATTTAGAATACCTTCACATTGGCACCGCCATGGCGAGCTAATATCTGATAATTACGAGTCAGTATAGCCTTGTAGTATTCTTTCTGCTTGCTACTTAAATCAACACGTACAATGAGTTCTTTCTTAGGAGGCATCTCCTTCATGACATCTTTTTTCACCCCTAAAGTTTCATCCCAAATTCAAGCAACAATCAAGGAACAATAACAGGAAGAGATCAGTATCCTATTCCATTATAAGGGGACACAAATTAAGCAAGCCCTGAGAGTACTCGATTCAATTTTATTGAACTTTTTTCCAACACTGCTAAGTACCAATTGTGAAGCTAAAGTTGTTGGAAACTTGGAATCGATTAGAACTGTGCTTACATTATATAAATATATAAATCCTATAATTTAAAAACAAAAGACTACTGTACTTTAAACATGTATAAGATGGCAAGTAAACAACAAAACAATTTTATCATATTAAGTTTGAGGTTTATACTTCTTAGGAGATGTGGAGCCAACATTTTATGAAGTCTTGAAATCTTGCCCTCGTGATTGATATCCTTGTACTCTTCCTGGAACTCCTCTAAACTCTCAAACTGCAAGTATTTAAACATCAGAGACTGGAAAAATTTAAACTTTCCAGCTACTTATCTAGATTTAACAAGAACTGATCTCCATAAAGCTTCCCTGTCTTTTTATTTGTAAAAGAGTCTCCAGTAAGACATAATATATTTACCTTTCCAGCATCAAGGAAATGCATGAGCATAAAAAGTTCATCCAGATTGTTCTGGAAAAAAAACAATGAAATCTCATAAGAACCAAAAAGTCAATAACAACTGCAACGTACTCAACAAATTCATTTAAGTCCTGACTATTTAACCAAAAAAAAAAAAAGAGGGTTAAACTACTAATAGGAAAGCAAAATTTTACGTGTCAATCAAGTAGAGAATATAACTTATCCATCTAAATTTAAGGAAATCAACAAAACCAACCAAAATTATGAGTAGACTGTATAAAGAAATCTAATACTGAATTTGATTAAGTTTTCATTTATCAGGAATAAAAATCCTTGGCACTGCTATTATGAGCCAAAACTACATAAAAAGAAATACCAGTTGCCAGAAACCAGAGATGGGTGTAAAGTTGGAAATGTTTATTATAGCTGCTCACTAATAAATGACCACTTCATGTCTATTTACCGCACAGTGAACTTCATGATGAATGAACACTAACCGTGACTGATGCAAGCTTATATGCATGACATATTTCTCAAACAGAATGACTTATTAGAACCAGGTCTGTCCTAAAACAAAAACAAGAGAGTACTGGAATATCATAAAGGAAAAACAAATTTCTTGCATTGCTGTGATCCAAGCTTTGAATCTACTTCTCTGAACTTAGCATCCTAAATAAAGATCAATATATGACAGCATCATTACAACCTAGCAAGCTTTCTAGTACCATTTACAGCACACAGTTAAAAATAATATAAATGAACAAAGCAAAAGTAAAAAGAGTAGAAGATAGTATAGAACTACACTAATAACCATATTCACACAGGACTGCAAAAGCCAACCGAGCGGTAAGCTATTTTCTTCATAACTATCAATACATCAAACCTTTTCACACTCCACACACACACACACACACACAAAAAAAAAAAGGTTAATGTGTCACGTTGTGCAAAAACAAAATTAAACTTCTGCAGGCCCATAATTAAATTGAAGTACACCAATCATTTTACTCACAATTTCAAAAACCAGCAGAAAGGGGGGCAAAAAAACTGATTTTCTTCACAATTACCACAACTAATATTATTTGAAAAAACACAACATGTTAGCAAAATTTCAAAGCTCTGCAAGCCATGAAATCTTATCTCCCACTAAATCAGTCTAGTTTCTCAGGTACAAACCACATCCAGGTTAGAATACACTTTTCCACAAGCCTTGGGAAAGCACATGGCATTTAGAATAATTTCTAAGGCTTTTTTGTACACAACTAAAACCATAGGTTGAAACAACCCACAATTGTTTACATAAATTTAAACAGCAAAATAACAGAGACAAAGTAAATATTGTTCAAGACAAATGTATGGGTCTTAGTACGATTAGGTATCAAGTACTACAATTTACAACTAAATTCAAGTACAGCCTACAGTTACAACCATTCCTAAAGTACTGACTAATAAACCTTTTTTGTAGCACGGCAAACACAATCCATCCACCTCAATAGGTAATCCACAAAATTACTACGCATTATGTGGACTTTCAAAATGATTTGAAAAAAGGCAAGACAATATAAATGATGTGAAGAAATTAAGATTGAGGAGCATGCATTAAAATTAAAGCATTTATGAACGTCATTCAGATGGATCTTTGTTAATAACTTGAAATATGCGAGCAAAGTTAACTTCATTTGATAAAAATAAATAAAAATAAAAAATTATTTAGAATGGTAACCAAATAAATGAGTTTCTAAACTATTATGAAATGACAACACGATAATCCCAGGTATTCAAGATAAATGGTCATAAATTGACAATAAACCTGAAGAGGAGTTCCTGTCAGAAGCACACGGTGTCTGCTTGAAAATTGCTTCAACGAAAGAAACAATTTTGAGTCCTTATTTTTCAGACGATGACCTTCATCAACAATCTACATACAAACATCAGAGCATTAAGCAACAATTAAAAAATGAGCAGAAGAATTTACCCAACAAGTTACAAAACTTTACCATACACTCCCACTTTATTGGTTTCAGTGATGCTGAATCTATATTAATCATCTCATATGATGTCAGAAGGACATCAAATTTAATTCTGTCTTGCTTGCTTTCACCAACAATATGACCAGATTTCTTTTTCTTTATCTTCGAAGGATCTTTTGGAAAATAAAATTCATATTCCCTTATAACAGCACGAGCTTGAGAAGAACCAACATACATAACCTGCAGCAAATGGACTTTCATTCAGGATATAATTTACCTACCAATGATCACCGTAATTAAATATTTCCATGTACGTACAACATTCATCTGAGGAGCCCACATAGCGAATTCACGTTCCCAGTTCCGCAACGTTGAAAGTGGAGCTACTACTAAATGCGGTGACAGGTTCTCTTCAAAAAGAGATGCTAGAAAAGCAATGCTTTGTATGGTTTTGCCTGCAACCAAATCAAACCAAAAGCACTTTCAACTTCCAGTCATCATAATGCAAAGAACTCCTTAGAAAACTGAATGGAGGGAAGTAGAACATACCGAGACCCATCTCATCGGCAAGTATCACATGTGTGTGTTTAGAATACGAGAAACGTAAGAAATTCAGACCTTCAAGCTGATATGGGTGTAGTGACCCTTCAATAATACAACAGTGCACTCAAATATTCACGGTTATACAAAATTAAACATACAGATAAAAGCAAAAGCCAAATTGCAGAAAAATATATCAGATGAGATAATGTACCTCCAGAAAGAAATTCGGGACTCTGTTCATACTGTTGAAATTCTTTTTGCGGCTTCTTGGATTCAGAATCATCTTGAAAACTGTTTTTTTGCTTCCTAGAAGCCAGCTTGCGAGATCTAGACTGAATTCTATTAAATTTTTCTATTTCAGACTGGAATGCAGAAATGTCAGATTCAAATTCCCAATAACATTCATCATATGGAAGTTCCTTCCACTTTACAAGATATTCCTTCTCATCATCATCGTCGTCTCCCCTGCACATTCATCAATCAGTTTTCGCAGCAGTCAAATTATTTTCCTAAAAAAGATAAGCATTAGGGTTGGAAACTCAAAAAGCAGAATAACAAATCAAAATAAAATCTAGCATAAGTTCATTACAAAATGGTTGCTTGTCATGATTATATTAAGGATACATACATTGCTTATGCAAAATGGTTTACCGGGTTAAAAAAAAAAGGTATATGTCTTATCATGTCAGCAAAAGTGAAGTTCCTGTAAATGAATATTCACCCAAGAGATATATAATATGAAAATTAGACATTGACTAAAATGATAACCAGCAACCACAATGACCAAAGGCGTTCGATGATTTATATGACTTAGTGTACATCAAGCACACCTGCAAGCAAGCATAGAAAGCTTTAATTGAAACTCACTCTTAAGTGGGTAAGATCACTAAGGAGAGTAAGGAAAAGAAAAGTTAGTATGAAAGCTCTATACCGAGCTCAACTCAATGGCACAAGGAAGTGAAGGAACAATTCCAACAGTTTAACATGCACATTTCATGGCATTTGTCTGCCTTCTTGACAAGGTAGCATTAACGCTGAACTAGAGGTGGTAAAAAATAAAAATCTCTTATGGCGCTAGTGGTAAAAAGTAAAAATCTCTCATGGTGCAAGTATGGCGTATGCAATGCTAATTAAACAAAGTTTCCCTTTGAACACTTTGTGCAGATTTATTTTATTCAAGTTTGCATTCCAAAAGTACGATATGAAACACAACCTATAACCTCTACAATGACATTTTTTAAGAGGGACAAACCTGCAAGCAAGAATTCGATCAACAGTAGTCCATTCCGGCCGAATTGCAATGAAGTCTTCCTCAAATTTATTGTTTGATGCCATTTGACGGTGGAAATTGTTTATTTTAGTCTTTAAACGAGGATGAGACTTGAAAGCTTTTAGGAACTCTTTCTCTGGTACCCTGAGGAGAAACAAAAAAAAAAAAAAAAAAAAATTAACAGCAGGTATATAAGCTCTATCAAAAATGTAAAGAAATATACTACTGAAATATAGAATATAATCAAACAATAAGGCAATCAGCTGGACCAAGCAATACACTAAAATGTTACACTGTGGCAGCATAAAGACAACTATAACATTTAAAACAGTTTTGCAGTGTTAAAAAATTTCTTCACACGCAATATATTAAAAAGGCAAAAGTAATTGTACAAGCAAAGTCTGGTTTCAAAAGCAAAAACTATAACTAACAATTACCAGATGCAATGCAGATAAGATAATCCCTTCCACTTCACAAGATATTGTTTTACAAATATTTGCTTTGACCCCAATTTAGATGCATCATTATCACCTGCTACAGTAGGCCGCATTTCACAGTCCAGTATCTTGTCAATATCACTCAAGGGACTTACCTGCAGAGAATCATAAATTTTATACTTAGTTATTTTTTTAAGCACAAGGTACGTGTGAATCCAAGAGAATTAATAGAAGTTCCAAATGCATAAAGGGGTCATACACATTCAGGACACCTCCAATTGTCAGGAAGAGGAACTTTCAAGGGAGGAAGTAAACACTTCGGATGGTAAGCATAAGTACAAGTTTCACAACATAAGAGATTGTCGCTTTGTCCACAGGCTTGACATGAGCTATCCTTCTATCAATGGGAAACAACAAGAAATTAAGAAAATTAGAAAGGAAAAAAAAAAAATACCACTCCCAAATCATTAAAATAAGAGCAGGTAGTGTAACATGCCAATATCATCAACTATTGAAAAGATGGGTCAAAAGAAAATCCATCGGATTTTTTTCTCTATTAGACAATATTACGAAGGGATTCATTGAAACTTTCTATCGTCAATAGTTCTAACAATATCATGTTGACAGCATAAAAATAGCAAGTTATTTATGACAATCATCAACTTCTATGTTTTATTCATATCAGTAAAAAGCATTCAGCAAGAAACCCGCCCGATGTTCTCTTTAGTTATCATAACAGTCGAATGCATAACCACATGGCTAAAAAACTATATTGACGTTTGCAAGGCATCTGTTAATCGTAATTGTGATTGCCCAGCAGTGACCACCAAACTGTGTCTTGAAAAGAATAATACTCAATAACTCATAGTCATAGTCTCATAGAAATAACTAGAATCCGTTGACAACTATCATATATTTCCTGAAGTTTCTATATGAACATTCAGGCATAAGAAGAAAGGAAAATCCGAAAATGTATGGAAAATGTATGGAAAATGAGCATGCAAGTGTAACATGACCAACAAATTTGCTACACAGTTAAATGGAACCAAACCCACAACATTTTGTTCAGGGAAAATGCAAGTGACCAAGAAAGCAATAAGCAGGAACAAAAATTGAAGCGGCTATGGCATAGAAGTTTGCAGTATTTTTCTTATGTAGATAGGAATGTCGAATGTCATCCAGATCAAAAGACCATCAGCCTGATTAATGATCCCTTAAATGTCAATACTGTCTCAGACCATATGCAAGTGAAAAAAAAAAAGTAATGTACAAGAACAAAAGAAAATTGAAGCTTATCACAATCAGATGCATACTCCCCCCAGAATCACTGTTTCTCAGGTCATACTTATATATAATAGAGAATAGAGAATTTTTTAAGCGAAGTGGCCTAACCTACCAGTTCTGAATCTCTGATATCCTCGTACAAATGGATGTATGACAAAAATATATGAAACTAAAAATATGGGATTCAATAGCCCAATTCCATAACATAAGACAAAAGGTAACGATAAAGTTGACAGTGAGTGCACTAGCACCAATCTTAAAGAGGTAACTAATAAAAAAATTCCAACTCTTAGCAACCTAGTCATAGATCAACCAAACAATAGAATCAAACTAACCAAAGTCTCTAAACATATTACAAACTTGCAGATCAAGTTAGCACTGCTAGGTGGTTGGTTCGGTAAGGAAAAAAAAAACTACTTTTTGCGAACAGTTATTAAGGTGAACTATAATATTATTTCCGAAAACTTCGATCAAATACAAGTGTTTCATTCCCCTGTCCCTAAAGCCCTGAATCCTCTCTTCTTCCCCTGTTTCTCTTATCCTACTCATTAGAACTCAATAGAATATCCCAGGTTCCATTTTGAGTTCAAGTGTTTATGATGAGGCCCATTAGTTCTTTTTAGTTTTAGTTTTTTGGATAAAAAAATTTCTTTTAAAATTGAAGCTGGTATTTATATTTGGCACGAACAATAGTCAGTCATGAATTGTATTCATCTCATTTTATCTAGATTAACAATGAATCAAACCATAAACAGTTGTGCAATTTCCGGTTCAAGTTCCATATCCACATTCATTAATGGAAATATTATTATTCGTTCAATCTATTCAGTAACTGATTAGCATTAACAAACAATAGGAGCTTATATGCAGTCAAATAAATAAATAAAAGAGGGAGGAAAAAAGAAACAAACCGTATCTTCCCTCACTATCTTATCGAACTTCTCTGGAGCTGCCCAGGATTTTTTAGGATCAATATCAGCATCTTCATCTGATTCATCAATGGTATATATAGGCTTTCGGTCTGTTCTAGCCCGAAGCCTCTCGACCAAGCTGCTCATTTTCTACAAGACAAAGCAAAGAAATATGTTCTGAATGAAAGTTGTCACCCAATACTAAATGCTAGAATTTCAAAAGGATTCATTTATCTGAAACCAACTAGCTAGGGATCAAGGCATTGGATTGAGTCCACATAAGGCACATGCATACATAGATTAATACAATTATAACTCATATGTACATATATACCTTGGACTAAACCTCAAACTCAAAGCCAATTTCCTAATTACCCACAAAACAATAAACCCCACATCAAAAACTAACTGGAAGAGCAGAAATTCAAAGCATCAATACTAAAAATCACACAGAAACTCACACCAACAAGTACCTTTATGACAATTCTTCACTTAAAAGCATTTATTTGTGCAGAAACACCAAAACTATTAACTCACACATCGAACTAGGCCAGGAAAACTCAAAATTTAAGCCCCATTATAAAAATTTGACTGGTGCATACCAATTTTTCAAAATGGTAGTGATTGAATCAGCTGGAGTTCTAGGATTCGGAGAAACTGAGAAATGAAATTAATTCTCCAACACCCAAAACCCAAAACCCAAAACCGGAGTTGGGATCAGAGAGAGACACACTCAGACGCAGGTGCTGATCTTACACGACGAGAAAATATTTAACAGAAACCTCTGCAACCATTTATATATAGCTTTGAAATGATGAAATTACCGTAAAGTACATAGTATTATGGCTGTTTATCAGGGTATCATTGTCCTCCCACTTTTGAATTAGTGGTTTTGTCCGGATTTTCTGTTTAAGGTTAGTCTGAAGTTTTTATCGTAAATATTACAAAATATTGGGTATCCAGTGAATATCACATAAAATGCGAGGCAATAATAATAATAATAATAATGATAATGGGTAAGATAATACTCAACCTTAGTACTAACCTAAAATTAGGATGAGAAGTGTAAAAATGTTGAATTTAGTAATTTCAATGATTTATGAGTTCATGTCGCGAGCATGTATTATTATATGTTTTGTTGCAGTAAAAAACTAAGAGGAAACATAAACAGAATTTAAAAGCAAATAATGTTGTATAAAGATCAATGTAGTGACGTTTCAGCTTATCGGTCTAACTTTATTGGACATTTCGGTTAAAAGAAGAAGTTGATTAAATGAAGAGAAATGTCGCGTGTCGTGATTGTTAATCATGATATCTTAACAAAAATAGGTAACAAGCGACAAACACTATTTACTACTACAATACTTACATATCTTAATTTGTAAGTACTTATAATCACAACACCTGGCATAGAGTGGCATTTAAATGTTTATAATCATAACCGTAAAGCGAGTGATTGCACTGATACTAATTAATTACTTTCAAATGTCGTCTTCTGCATGTAAAATAAATTACATATACCGAACATTAATTTGGCATTAAACTTAAATGTGATAACATTTTCTATTAAATATAAATGTGATTGTTTTTTAAACCAATTTGGATAAACGATGATGATGATGATGATGATGATGATGATGATGATGATGATGATGATGATGATGATGATGATGATGATGATGATGA
>JAYMTK010003397.1:0-12345 GCA_036897405.1 Pelargonium myrrhifolium | reverse complement strand
CCCTCCCACGCCCCCTCACACTACCACACACACCACTACACACCCTCCCACACCTCCTCACACTACCACACACACCAGTACACACCCTTTGACTCACACTACCACACACACAATTAGAAACCCTCCCACACCCTCTCACACTACCACACACACCAACAGAAGCTCTCCAACACCCTCTCACACTACCGCACATACAACTAGAAACCCTCCCACATCCTTTGACACTACCACACAAACTACTACAAGCCCTCCCACACACTACCACACAAACCACTACAAGCCATCCCACATCCCCTTACACTACCACACACACCACTAGAAGCCCTTCCACACCCTCTCACACTACCACACAAACTAGTAGATGCCCTTCCACACTCTCTCACAGTACCACACACACCACTAGAAGCCCTCCCACACCCTCTCACACTACTGCACACACCACTAGAAGCCCTCTCACACTACCACACACACCACTAGACGCCCTCCCACACCCTCTCACACTACAACACACACAACTAGACGCCCTCTCACACTACCACACCACTAACAACCCTTAAATATTCTCTCACATTGCCCGACATGCGTTCATAAAATGAGTGCCCACAATTTTTAATTGTTTTGCCACAAAAAGAGTTTCTACTTTTTTTTGTTAGTAAGTTATGCATGAATTACCAACAATATCTGTAATATAAATTAGTTAGAATCTCTTGAGTTAGTTGCAACAAGAACACATAGGAGCATAAGGAGAAAAGTCTAAACCCAAAATAACGTATACTTAACTTATACAAAAATGAGAAAGTGGACACTCATTTTGGATAAAGACAAAGGGAGTAGTATTTTTAAGAGTAAACAAGCATAATTGCAATTCAACATGTGAGGTAGAAAGATTATAGACCTATAGAATAGCTTCATAGACCAAAATAAACTATACCAGAGTCATCAATACTGATGTAAAAACATCCAGCCTTATATAACCTCCTAATAATGTACATCTTAGTTTGATCCCAGCAGTGGGCTGGGGGCTTTAGCTGTTTGGAAAGGGCCATTCCTACCTCACAGCTTGGGTCGCCTTTGGGTGGAAGGGAAAAGGTCAAGAAACAAGAGTTCAATGTTTAAAATATATCAACTCAATAAATAATTAAAAGGGCTCATCCTACAAGTCATTATTTCAGGCCATACGAAAAGAAGTAAAAGTGAAGAAACACAATTTCACCTGAGCATCTCCCTCAAGCCCATGTCTGTACAGCAAAGCATCCCATTTTTCAGCTGAATTACGATTAGGCCGTTTGACAAGTGGAACAGACTTTCCATTCACCACAATCAGTGACTGCATCAAACTAGTTTCACTTTCTGCTGCATCAGTGGAGAGATATATGACTGGTGCATTGACCTTTTCAACAACCCGAGTGATGCAGTCTGCAGCTTGGGGAACGGGAAAGAAGCAACTTGGCTTTTTTACATTACTGGAAAAATGAGAGAAAATTTAGATGCTTTTCTCAGCTAGAACATAAGGAACAGAGAATCAATATGCCAAGAAAAGATGTATTTCCAGATAACCCAAAAGTTTAATAACCCACGTATAAAACATAGCTTAACTACCAAACAAAATAAAAACATATGAGTTCATCTCTCAACAAGTGCACTTACATGTGCAACCGATTAGACTTAACTTGGGTTTGAGTCACAGATGAGAACGTTAGGGTGAATGTTAATGACTTATTCTTTATATTGATGTTTTTAATATATATATATATATATATATATATATAATATAACAAGACATGTATTTCCTCTACGACAAGATCTACAAATCCAATCCAATTATATTTATTACAAAGCACTTCAAAATTTATTTCTCCCAAGATCAAAGTCACAGATCTCGACCAAAAGAAAACAAAGAAATTTTGAGTTTGGTATTCACCTAGAAATATTCTATCAATTAAAGGGTACATAATAACTTACAGAGGTTTGCATCAAGCGCAAAGAAGTGAGGTTGACTATCTATTATAAGGAAACACATATGATCAGTTTAAATTACTACTTAATGATTTGAAATCAATAACTATAAAATCATATCTCCTTTCTGATTACAAACAAATAAGAACTACCTAAAATCCTCTTTTCTTTTTTGTTTATGAACTCGAATGCGCTTATATAGACACATGAAAGTGTAACACATTAGTTCCACCTAACAAAAGCTGAAAATTCCATCACCTACACATCAGTAAGATACAAGGGCACAGGACAACAAAATCAACAATTTAGTTTGAGTGGGCGCCAACTAACTATAGCAATACTGCCTATTTAGTTTGACATCAATACTGCCTGGGTCATGAATTCTATCTATTAATGAAACAAGTAGTCCACAAATGGGATCCATGAACGTAAAGCTCCTCTAAAATCTAAACAAGAACTAATTTACAGAAGATAATAAAGTTCATATCCTTCTAGGTACTTGTAAAGGAAACTTAAATGAAGTGAACTCTTACCAGAACTTCAAAAATCCATGTCTCCGGAAATGAAGAGCAATGAAATTCTTTCCCAAAAATGTTTGGATAAATCTCTGTGCAGTGAGCATAATAAGTCGACTTGGTTCAATTAGAGTCTTACATTTGTGAGCAAGTGGGCCACCTGGCTGCATCACCCATTCTGTCTCCAGATCAGAAAAGAACACATCTCCTATAGCTACAACATCTTCGTCAGCTGAAAACTTAGCCTCAATGTCTTGAACAGACTTTTTACTCGGTTTCTTGACATCCTCTTTCCAAGGAGACTCAAGCTTACCCATTGAAATTCCCAATTGTGATTTCAACTTCTTGATATGCTCTTCATCAACATAACAATGTGTCGGCAACGAGAAATAACATAAAAATCTATCTATATGCAAATGATTCTTTTTCATTTCTGCAAACTCCTCAAACGAGATGACAACCTTTCTTCCGAGGCACTTATTAATGTGATCAATATCCAACACCCTATTGAACTGATAATCAACTTTGTAACTAGGAATCACCAGAATCCGATTAAGCAATGCAGCGAAAAACATATGTTTCTCTAAACAAATCAAATGGTTCGACATCTGTCCTGACACACAAATTGCAAACAAAAATTTATTTTCTCTGGGCTTCCACTCTATTGTTCTTCTCTCTGATAGCTTCTGATCCACCTTTCTACACCTATCAAAACCCTGAGCACTAGCATCACCATCACTACCAAACTCAGACAAATTACCAACCTGATGAGGCATCAACAGAACCTGCTGAATCTCCTTGTTCAGCGAAATCTGCTTAAGCACAGCAGATTTAATCTCATCAAACGAAGCCAAAAAATGACTTTGAGTTTCAATTTCGGAACCAGAACTGGAATTCACAGTAAAACCTGAACTAGTAGAGTTCCACAGAGCAAAGAGACCGAGCTGCTGGCGGCGCAACAAACTGAGCGCGCGAAGCTCGGACTCTCGCATGCGATCGGCGACGGAGTCGAATCCAGCGGCGACTCCGGAGGAGAAGGAGAAGTTACCGGCGGCGAAGAGGTTACGAATGTCGGCGGAGAAGAAGAGTACGATGATAACGAGAGGTAGGAAGATGGCGAAGAGGTATTTCCGGCTGAAACTGAAGCTGAACTTGAGATTCCGGTGGCGGAAGACGCGAGATCGCTCGAAATCGTCAATGTGGAAGGCGGATCGGGGAGGAGAGGAAGGTTTCGACTCGTTCTGGTGAACTAGGGTTTCGCGATCTTCTTCTTCGTCAGAAGAATCTCTCTCCATTTCCTCTATCTCTCTGAACTCACCTTCTTCACCAATGCGATCGAGTGGAGAATCTGGAAGTTCAGATGAGGTTGTTTTGTGGTGTGAGCTTCTGTGAGCTCTGTGAAATCTCCGATGAAGATTGTGAGACTGAGACTGTGCACAGAGCAGAGATGATAAAATCTGGAGAACGGAACGGAACGGAGGAGCAAGGAAGGTGATGAATGATATTGAATCACAGGTCGGGGGCCCTACACTATTCGTATGCTAAAACAAACTTTGGCTCAAAAACGATTTTGAAGGCTTACAGGTGTTCCTACGCTTTTCGTATGCTAGAAATTTTTGTTGTATCGCGTTCGTCTATGTTTTACCTTTTAACGGTGGATTGCGAATATTTTTGGGTGACTATGAATCCTGTAGCGGCCGTTTTACTAAAACAGTGTATTTTTCGATAGAACGACTCGTTTAGGGCTGTAGGCCAAATAGGACGCACACTTGGGATTTCATTTATGACCTCTCAATCTTATAATATGAACATAGTAACGTTGCGTGAAGTCCTCCATGCTCAAATTTTTTTTCTGGAGGCCTGTTTTTCCAAGGAATACCATAACGGATTTTGGTCCAAAAAACCATCAACTTTAAAGAGCTCATAGGTGGCCCTACGCTTTTCGTATGCTAGAAATTTTTGTTTTATCGCGTTGCTCTATGTCTTAGATTTCCAACGATAGGCCGCGGATATTTTTTGTGTGACTGTGAATCCCGTAGCGGCTGTTTTAGTAAAATAACGTGTTTTGCGATAAAACGGCTCGTTTGGGGAAGTAGGCCAAGGAGGACGCGCACTTGAGTCCCTTTTATGACCTCCCAAGCCTCTAATATGAACTTACTAACGTTGCGTGAAGTCCTTGGTCCATTCCCAAAAATTTCTCCGGAGACCCGTTTTTCCTAGGTTTACCATTACAGATTTTGGCCCAAAAAACCGTCAAATTGGAAGGGATCATAGGTGGCCCTACGCTACTCGTATGCTAGAAATTTTTGTTTTATCGCGTTCCTCTACGTATTAGCTTTCCAACGGTGGGTCGCGGGTATTTTTTGGGTGACTACGGATCTCGTAGCGGTCGTTATAGTAAAACAACGTGTTTTTCGATAGAGCGGTTTGATATAACGACTCGATTGGGTCAGTAGGCCAAGGAGGATGCGCAAATGGGTCCCATTTATGACCTCTCAGGACTCTAATATAAACTTACTAACATTGCATATAGTCTTTGGTCCATTCCCAAAAATTTCTCCGGAGGCCCGTTTTCCCAAGAAGGTATAATCACAGATTTTGGCCCAAAAAACCGTCAAACTAGAAGGGCTCATAGGTGGCCCTACGCTACTCGTATGCTAGAAATATTTATTTTATCGCGTTCCTCTGTGTATTAGCTTTCCAACGGTGGTTCGCGCGTATTGTTTTTGGGTGACTATGGATCCCGTAGCGGTCATTATAGTAAAACAACATGTTTTTCAATAGAACGGCTCATTTGGGTCAGTAGGCCAAGAAGGACACACACTTGGGTCCCATTTATGACCTCCCAAACCTCTAATATAAACTTATTAACGTTGCGTGTAGTCCTTGGTCCATTCCCAAAAATTTCTCCAGAGACCCGTTTTCCCAAAGAGTAGCATCACAAATTTCGGCCAAAAAATCATCAAACTGGATGGGCTCATAGGTGCCCCTACGCTACTTGTATGCTATAAATTTTTGTTCTAACGAGTTCCTCTATGTATTAGCTTTCCAATGGTGGATCGCGAGTACTTTTTGGGGTGATTATGGATCATGTAGCAGTCGTTATAATAAAGCAGCGTGTTTTTTGATAGAACGGTTCGATAGAACGGCTCTTTTGGGGAAGTAGGCCAAGGAAGACACGCACTTGGGTCTCATTTATGACCTCTCAGGTCTCTAATATAAACTTACTAACGTTGCTGAAGTTCTTGGTCCATTCCCGAAAATTTATTCGGAGGCCTGTTTTCCCAAGGGGTATCTTCAAAGATTTTGGCCCATAAAACCAACAAACTTGAAGGGCTCATAGGTGGCCCTATGCTACTTGTATGCTAGAAATTTTGTTTTATCGTGTTCCTCTATGTATTCTCTTTCCAACGGAGGGTCGCACGTATATTTTTGGGTGACTATGGACCCCGTAGCGGTTGTTATAGTAAAACAACGTGTTTTTCGATAGAACGGTGCGATAGAACAGATCGATTGGGTCAGTAGGCCAAGGAGAATGCGCAACTGGGTCCTATTTATGACCTCCTAGGGCTCTAATATAAACTTTAGTCCTTGGTCCATTCCCAAAAATTTCTCCGGATGCCCGTTTTCTCAAGGGGTACCATCACAGATTTTGACCCAAAAAACCATCAAACTGGAAGGACTCATAGGTGGCCCTAAGCTAGCGTATGCTAGAAAAAAAAATATCGCGTTCCTCATTAGCTTTCGAATGGGGGGTCGCGCCTATATTTTTGGGTGACTATGGATCCCTTAGCAGTCATTATAGTAAAACAATGTGTTTTTCGATAGAACGGCTCATTCGGGGCAGTAGGCCAAGGAGGACACGCACTTAGGTCCCATTTATGACCTCCCATGCTCTAATATAAACATACTAACGTTGCATGAAGTCCTTGGTCCATTCCCAAAAATTTCTCCGGAGGCCGTTTTCCCAATGGGCACCATCACAGATTTTGGTCCAAAAAACCATCAAATAAAAGGACTCATAGGTGGCCCTACGCTACTCGTTTGCTATAATTTTTTGTTTTATCGCGTTCCTCTTTGTATTAGCTTTACAACAGTAGGTTGCGCGTTTTTTTTTTTTTGTGACTATGGATCCTGTAGCGGTCATTATAGTAAAACAACATATTTTTCGATTGAACAGTTCGATAGAATGGCTCGTTTAGGGCATTAGGCTAAGGAGGACGCGCACTTGGGTCGTATTTATGACCTTCCAAGTCTCTAATATTAACTTACTAACGTTACGTGAAGTTCTTGGTCCATTCCCAAAAATTTCCCCTGACACCCATTTTTTCAAGGGGTACCATCACAGGTTTTGGCCTAAAAAACCAACAAACTAGAAGTGCTCATAGGTGTCCCTACGCTACTCGTATGCTAGAAATTTTTGTTTTATCGCATTCCTCTATGTATTAGCTTTGCAACGTTGGTTCGCGCATATTTTTGGGGTGACTATGGATCCCGTAGCGGTCGTTATAGTAAAACAACGTGTTTTTCGATAGAACGGCTCCTTTGGGGCAGTAGGTCAAGGAGGACGTGCACTTGGGTCCCATTTATGTCATCCCATGCCTCTAATATAAACTTACTAATGTTGAGTGAAGTCATTGGTCCATTCCATAAAATTTCTCCGGAGTCCCATTTTTCCAAGAGGGTACTATCAAAGATTTTGGCCCAAAAAACCATCAAACTGAAAGGGGTCATAGATGACCCTACGCTACTCATATGATAGAAATTTATGTTTTATCGCGTTCCTCTGTGTATTATCTTTCCAACGGTGGGTCGCGCGTATTTTTTTTGGATGACTATGGATCCCGTAGAGATCGTTATAGTAAAACAACGTGTTTTTCGATATAACGGCTCGTTTTGGGCAGTAGGCCAAGGAGGACGTGCACTTGGGTCCCCTTTATAACCCCCTAGGCCTCTAATGTAAAATTAATAACGTTGGGTGAAGTCCTTGGTCCATTCCTATAAATTTCTCCGGAGGCCCGTTTTCTCAAGGAGTAGCATCACAAATTTTGGCCCAAAAAACCATCAAACTGGAAGGGGTCATAGATGGCCCTACGCTACTCATATGCTATAAATTTTTGTTTTATCGTGTTCCTTTATGTATTAGCTTTCCAACGGTGGGTCGCACGTATTTTTTTGGGTGACTGTATCCCATGCAGTCGTTATAGTAAAACAACGTGATTTTCGATAGAATGGCTCGTTCGGGGCAGTAGGACAAGGAGGACGCGCACTTTAGTCCCATTTATGACCTCTCGGGCCTCTAATATAAATTTACTAACGTTGCGTGAAGTCTTTGTTCCATTCCCGAAAATTTCTCCGGAGGTCCGTTTTTCCAATGAGTAACCATCACAAATTTTGACCTAAAAAACCATCAAACTAGAAGTGCTAATAGGTGGCCCTACGCTACTCGTATGCTATAAATTTTTGTTTTATCGCGTTCCTCTATGTATTAGCTTTCCAATGGTGGGTCGCATGTATTTTTCTGAGTTACTATTGATTCCGTAGCGGTCGTTATAGTAAAATATCGTGTTTTTCGATAAATTGGCTCGTTTAGAGCCATAAGCCAAGGAGGACGCGCACCATTTAAATCAAACAAAATAAATAGTTTTTACCATATCATATAATCTGAATTTTTGTAGCATCTGATATTTTCTTGATTGTGCCAATAACTAAAAAAATGTCAATACACAAAAAAGAACACAACCTATCAGTGACACTGTAAATTACCTAACATTGAAACTCTATTGAAACAACAGATATAATAAACCCTAAAACCATCACTACAATTTGTTTCTTCACCATTGTTGTAAATACCCACAAAAACTCAATCTTCTTCTTCTTCCTCTTCTTCTTCCTCCGACACTTCGATGAGCTTCCCGCGAACCCATTTCTTAGTTTTAGCAACCGGTCGAGTTTTCTCATCCAACGTCGGGTCCAAAACTCCATTCGGTGTAAAGTTCTCATTCTTTTCGGGTGTGATATCAACTAGAGGCAGACTCCTCTTCCTTCTACGAAGGCTCGTGGAGGAAGCAAACTCAAGCCCGTCGTTCAGAAAAATATCCTGCATGGAAATCTTACCACGACCAAAACCCGCTCGGGACAAGGTTTTGGTGCCATTTAAGTATTGGGTCTCCGTGTGGTTCATATGCTCATTCCCGTCTTCCTCGACATCCTCAACATCGCTAGAGGATTCATTCGAGGCATCCGAGAGTTCCTCGACGTCACTTGACAATTCATTTGAGGGTTCGGGGATCTCGTCATCCTTCTTCTCGTTGGTTGTGGTTTTCATTGCCTCTAACGATTCAATTGACCGGGTTGCCTCGGCGATTAGCTTTCTGGTCTCCGCCAGAGAAGCTTGAGCCATAGGGCTCCTCTCTGCAGCTTGCTCGAGGATTTTAGCTGCCTTTCCGGCTTTAGCAATTAGTTGTCTGCATAACGAGAGAATTGCTTTTCGGTAAATCACAAACAGTAAAATGACATTTTTACCCTTCATTTCACTTTTAGTTTAGGTAAAAGACTCGATTTGGTCAATGAACTTTCTTGTTTGGACCTAATTTTGTCCCTGAACTTTTTTAAACCCAAAACAGTCCTTGCCAGAGCTTATGTTAATAGTTCATGAACTATTATGGGTTAAAGAAAAGCTCAGAGACTAAATTGGGTCCAGACACGAAAGTTCGGGAACTATTTTGGGTTGAATATTTTACCTCTAATTTACAAATACACGTGATGTCATACAAGTAAACACAATCTAAAAGATAAAGAAACAATAGTAATTTTGTGTTATAATCTTCAATTCAAGTTATTCTTGCGAAGCTTTTCGAGAGAAATTTTGAGTGGCTTTTGTGTTATGACGTAGATTTTATTTATTGAAAAAGAATCGCATTTTTACTGCCCACTTTTGTCAATTTTGGTTTTGGGTTTGCTAGAGAAAGGAAAAGTATAGTTTCTAAAAAGCGTAGGGGTTTTTCTCATTCAAAACAATCCAGAACCGTTTTTCAAGAGCTATTTTCAAAATTTTGAACATTACACGGATATAGAAAGATTTAACCCGAACCTTTTCACATATTTTATGAAAAAAGTTCAACGACAACTATGAAGCTTCAAAAGAAAAGACGGACTAATTTACACCATAACTTTTTCAGCAACGTTTTTCTCTAATAGGACTTGTTACGTAAACAGATTGTTTTTCTTCATTCAAACATTATAAAGCTCGCAAAAAAATAAATAATAAAAAGACTAACCTCGCTTCTTTAATGGCTTCATTTCTTCTTTTATCTGCGACTCTTTGTGCTTTGATTTTCTTTATCATCTCCAACTTGGAACTCGCAAAAGGATCCTTGTATTGCGGTTTATATTTCTTCACTTTATCGGTTTGGATTTTAGCCTTAGATTCATACGAACTTAGCATATCAATAACCTTCTTCTTCTTTGTATCGCTGCTCGGCTTTCTCCTTGGCTTTCTCTCACCTTCACCCATTGCCTCATGACGTTTAGAAATGCCGGCGAGGACACGATCCCGATATTCCTAGAGGGAGACAAATATGAACTATGAAAAACATACTCACTTTATTGGTAAAGACCCAATTTGGGACCTGAATTTTAACCCAAAATAGTCTATGAACTTTCAAAAATGAACTCGAAATGGTTCTTGCTGTTAGAGCTTATATCAAAAGTTAAGGGACCCAATTGGGTCTATATTTGAAACTTAAAGGACTATTTGGGTTTAAAAAAAGGTGCATGGACCAAATTGGGTCTAAACACGAAAGTTTAGGGACCAAATTGGGTCTGTTACCCACTTTATTTCTTTTCATCGCATATGAATAACAATCCCCTACACACTTACCGGATCAGCCCACTTGGCGGCAATAGTTTCGGCGATTTTTCTTCTGTGCTCGAGTGGCTTTGGCCCTGTACGGCAAGTTGTTGGCTTCGGGCGTTCTTTTCTTTGCTCCGCACTCTCCAACCACTCGTTCTCGAGCTGTTCCCTCAAGATTGCGAACGAATCCCACTGCAGTTCTTCCTGACCTACAGAACCGACTCTAGAAGCTTCCGCAACCAAGTTCTGCCATTCAAAAACGCAAACTTTTTGCAGAAAGAGCATCTTCTGACGTCTTTCCCACCCTCGTTTCACACCAGCTCCGATTTTCTCCCTCGTCTCGTCGCTGTACAGTCATCAGAAAAAGGGCGGGACAAACTTGTTAGCATGATGAGAACTCAAGAATTGAAGTCTCGAAGATTATATCAGACTCGATCTTCTATTTTAGCAAGAAGAAAATAGAGTTGTATTAGGTCTTCAACACATTTTTTAGTGTTCACCGGGTCACAACTTAAATGTGCTCGTATTATAATACAAGAAAGTGACATTGTATCCTCTTACAACATATGACTCTAAAAGTCCCGACTAGTAAAGAAATAACTTTTTTTTACTTTTATTATTGAGGGCAAGTTCCAAATAAATACCTTATACTTACTCTCATTTGCGTATAGCTTCCTATACTTTTAATTTTTTTCATTCTGGAAACGTGAAACTCGCGGTGATCACAAGAACAAATGACTATTTTGGAGAGGAAAACTAATAAATCATGTCATACGCACAATAAGACGTAAAAAAAAGTTGAATCTAACTATCGGAATGAAAAAATTGAAAGTTCAAGGAATTGTCGAGTTATTTGCAAAAGAGACTAAATATAGGGTATTTATCTGCAACTTACCGTAATATTAATCAATTTTAATCCTTTCTCCAAAATAATTGTCCACTTTTCGTTTTTTTTGTGAATATTAAGGATGAGATAGTTACAACTAGGTTTTTCTTTGAACAAACTCAAGGGTTCTACCTCGTTTACATTAAGAAATTGGTAATTCAGCATAAATAACTCACTAAATAGAAAGTGGACGATTATTTTTAAACAAATATTTTAGAGAAAGTGTACAATTATTTTGGGACGTTGAGTATTTAGTATTTGCCCCCACTGATTTTTTTTTTTTTAATCCGTCCCTGACCAGACTCAACCGAACTGGGACTCATAAACACATGCTATATATATATATATATGGAGTCCAATAGCACGAGCAGGCGCTTAAAACCAAAATCCTTAATCCTTACAAGAAAATGGATTGACGTGTAACACTCACCTTTGAGCATGTCCAAGTTGCAATAGCTTCATTTTTATCTGCACGATCAAATTTGTATTGAGAATAAACAATTTCTATGTAATCAATATAAGACTGCCCATGGAAACAATGAATTAACAAAGCTTCTCCACCAGAGCTAGCAATTTCGACCTAAACCCGCAGGCAACAAATTCCAACCCGCACATTTGCAGGTTTGGATCGTACAAAACAGCCCCGATTAGTTTTGGGGTTAAGTCCGATTTGTCATGAAAGACGAGCAAATCGGGTCGGGCAACCAGACATTTCCATGCTAACCTGCACGGCTGCACCTTAATATTTATCTCATGATAGAAGTTAGGAATTCGCTTACGGAATCTAGTCGTTTCCAAAGAGAGTAAGGCTTTTTGTTTCCTTCTTAATAATATAGAGCGGTTTAAAGGAAAGAACTAAGGTCACCTACTAAAATATTCAAGGTTACGGTCCAAGAGAACATTTAAAAGTTATGCTTACATGACATCACCTTAGGATCCTGCATTGCAATCCTCGTTCTCTCTTTGATCCGCCGAAGGGTTTCTGCACGTGACATGAATATGTTTCCATTCCGTCAATTACATTGAACTGAACTTTTGTTCTCTCATCATGTGTATGCTACATGATCTATCTTCTTTTTTTTTTCTTTTCTTGTGTGACCGGTAAAAGACCCAATTTGGTCCTTGAACTTTTT
>JAYMTK010003396.1:0-12345 GCA_036897405.1 Pelargonium myrrhifolium | reverse complement strand
ATATAACTGATGAAATCATCTTTAAATAGATCAGGGGTGCATAAAGTAACATACCAAACTTCAAGGGTGAAATTTGTAAAAACACATAGTTCATGGGTGATTTATGTAATTTCCACAAGAAAATAAAATATATATTTGTAGAGTCCACATCGTAATGCCCTAAATCTACACCATGGGTTGATTGGGTCTAGTTTATAAAGTAATGTACATGGCTTGGACCAGACTTAATAATTTGGACATAAATTCATAGACATTCGAAAAACAATCAAATTTTTGGTTCGGATCAAAAAATCCACATGAAACCCAAAAATATTACACTAAAAATTTGAAATTTGATCCAACGATTCCAATATTTTTGGGCAAAGATGTCATTTCAGTAACCAAATGAATGGAAATTGTTTGTTTAGTTTGCATGACATTGAAACTTGATCTTCTCACACTATTAATGTTACCGACGTTTTTGAACTTGGGATGACAAAACAGATTGTGCATGAAACCATAATAATAAATTAAAAGGAAACGCATACTCCTTCTATATTTGTTTGTGATTAGGTACAATCATCTCATCCCGAATTCAAAAACATAATCTGAAATCTGAATTGTCAGCTCATATTTTTGGGCCAACATAATTTTAAAAAATCCACACTATGGGCTATAAGTACTGAACTCCTTACCTTAATAAAACCAAACAAGAGCCCTATCTCAGCCCAAAGGTTCAATCACATATGATATGACTACTAGGTACTATCTGGCATGGGCTTCATGGGCCATACGCTAGCCCATTTATGAACAGAACTAAAATTAAAATTATTTGGGCTCAATTGTATACAATACACATATAAACAAGAGCCCATGTTTATTTACCCATATAATTGGGCTTTATCCAGGCTCATTTGCTAAACCAACCCACGCTTCTTTTGAATTCTATCCATGACGTCATCAATGAACCGGTTCAAATTTCTCTGTGACGATCCATCAGCACTCAATGCGGTCTCGAGCTTACCTTTGACCTCCCTGATGTTCTTCCTCAGTTCATTTGCTGATTTTCCACTCATCAGACGGTTGATATTCTCCGCCACTTCCTCTCTCCTGATGGGTCTCTTCTCGCAAAGATTGATCCCGATTCTCCAATCATCTACCACCAATTTTCGATTAGTGAATTGATCCGTCAACAAAGGGAAACACATTAGTGGTACCCCGCACCACATGCTCTCCAATATAGAATTCCACCCGCAGTGCGTTAAGAACCCTCCGATCGCTTGATGTGTGATCACATCAATTTGACAACACCACGGCACGATCAGACCCTTCGTTTCCACATCCTCTTTGAATCCAACAGGTAATGGATCGAATTCATTGGAGCTTACTATATCTGGTCGTAGTACCCAAATAAAATTCACTACACTAAGCAGAAGTCCATTGGCTATCTCTGTAATGTCCTTTTTGGTCATGTGAGCATAGCTACCAAACGACACATATAGCACTGACCCGTGAGCCTTGGTGTCGAGCCAGTGGGTGCACTCTGACTCGGACCACAAGCTCGTGGCTACGGTACTCTTGGTGAACCCAATTGGGAAAATGGGTCCAATACCGTAAAATGGTTGCTTCTTATGTAAGGCTGAAATAGTATCAAGTTCGAGCTCTTGTACAGTGTTGCAAATCACAAAATCAGCCTTTTTGACGTCCTCGAATGCCTTGTTTATAATTCGGTGCACCACTGTTGACACATCACTGGCTTGAAGGTATGACGTCAAGTCAGTTGGTTTGATTGCTGAGACGCCTGGAATGTAATCAATTGGGTCGTTGCATTTGTCTACAACAACAAAAATGGTGCACCAATGTTTCAAAAGAAAAATTAGGTTATCTATTTATTTATTAATTTTGAATTCAATTATCAAAATCTCACATCATTGTGTAACTTTGCTAATTGAATTTATAGATGGCGAGTCCGTTATAAATATTTATCAACACTGACTTAAATTAACTAGTATAAAAAATTGATAAGTTGAATCTATTTTAATTTGTTTGTACCATTTTTTTTTTTTTGTTTTTGTTTTTAACCATGAGGGTTTTGAAGTGGGCTTGCAATGAACACGTGATCAACACTTTTAAGTCATATCACACTCAGATTAATTCTCATTCGAGTCGGGTAGAAACACAAAAACGAAAAAAACTCTCTCTACCAAATTTTAACACAATTACATTTCCTAAAACTCGAACTCGATACTTTATCTTGTGAACAATTAAAAAAAGCGTACCATGAGAAGCAAAATGTCCACGACTTCTGAGAAGGTCCATGTGATAGTAAAGAGTGAAGACAAGAGCCGGTTCGGTCCAAAACGACACGTTCACAAGGTCGTACTTCTCGGCGATAAGCGACGGCCACACGTAGAATGTGTCGGCGATCAAGCAATTTGGCGGCGGTTCCGACAAGGACGACCCGTGCACCAACTTTCCGACCAGCTCGTCCACGTGGGCCGAAAAAACATGCAACACACCTTCGAAGAACTGGTCGTGGTTGAGCGACCGGTCGAACCCCACCGGAAATCCGTCGCTGACGGTGGCGTAGCGTATGTCGAGGCCGGAGTCACGCGCTCCGGCGAATATGTCCCCGGCGCCGGCAGGAAAATCTTGTCGGTGGGCTTTGGTGATTTGTTGGTGAATGGATTGGGTGTTGACAAAGGTGACGGTGAAGCCGTTTGAAGCGAGTTTCACGGCGAGGTGGACGAAGGGGATGACATGGCCCTGGAGAGGGTATGGGATCATGATGGCATGAGGGTGTTTTGGTAATTTTGGGTGGTCTCCCATTTTTGAAAGAAGCTATAGGTACAAGGAAGGTGATGATCTTGGGGTGTTTTTTGATGAGTTTTGTGAATTGTGAATATCACATGGAGGCTAAGGGTCTTGTATTTATGTAAAGTTGGGTCACACCTATGCTATACACACTACAAAAACAATCAGTTTCCGCTGCCACCAATGGGTTGGCTGTCGTGGAAGATAACCTAAATATGGATGATAGGCAATGACTATAGATATCAGTTGAGAGCTGACACATATACAATCTCAATATCTATATGATTTACTTTTGGTAACATGTTTTCTGTCGCAAAAAGTAGTGTTTAGGTGACAACAATCTTTTGTCGAGCAATTCCCAGCATCCGTCACAAGTTATTTGGTGACTATTAGTTTTAATCTTGGGCGACAAAATCGAAGCTTTGACGACGAAAGGTTGTCGCAAAAATTAAGATTTCTTGAAGTGACATGACAATGCCGGTCAGAAAACACACATGTGGTTTTATCGAACATATTTAATTTTATCAATTCTAACATGATCTCTGTACTTAATGGAACAAAGTGAATTTGAAAAAATATACTTCTTCCATCTTAAAATAAATGTATTTTTTTTTATATTTTGAAAAAAATAAGAAAAAATTAGTGACAAAACTAATTTTATAAAAATCATGTGGTATTTTTACCATTGTATCCTTATGGTATTTTTACCATTGTATCCTTATGATCATGTGTTTAAAGATCGTAACGAACTTTTTATAACGATATTATTAACCATTCATGTATAACTAATTTACTAGAAAAAGAAACAAAACACTAATTTTAAGATAAAAATACAAGAAAAATGTATTATATATACACACACACTAAGAATTGCTTATTTAATGTATAAACAGACATGAACGTGACACATATAAATGTGTAGCAAAATGGGATAACGAGAAGGTAAAGACAATAACAATTATTGTGCAAAGTGATAATTAAAGTTTAGTCGGGTTGTGCGTCATCCATGTTTAATCAAGTATATTACACATTTGAAACTATCCAAACACTAATATATATTGAATTTTACCACATGAAGACAATAACATCGAACTTAAACATAAATAATTTGTTCCACGTTCATATCTGATTGTGACCTAAATTACTAGCTTCTTCTAATCCATTCAATCAACACAAGTATGGGTAAAATTATTTCCCTCTCAATTTGTGTTTACTAGTTAAATCTAACTTGTAACAGTTTAATAGCCCCACAAATGATTCGTATCATTTGCTTATTTGCCCAAATTTTTTTAATAGAATGGGCGAGCTATATTTAATGCAAATTAATTATACTAGGAGTATTTTTTTATGCAATAGCAAATAGTAATATGACATGCATAAGTATCTTTCCCATCACATTCACAATTTCACATATGCCTTTTGGTGATATACACATCATTTGGATGTGTTGTCTATTTATAAGAGGAGAGAAAATGACCTTATAGTAAAAATCAATGCAAAATGAAATTGACAAGTAATTAATTGACAAGGTGGGATTCATTTTTTCTTCTTCTTCTAGTTACTATTATACATTATCATGAAATGAAAACATAGAAATATATATATCACATATATATATAAACTATTTGAGAGCAATATATAAAACAATTTGATCGACTATAAGTATAATGAAATGAAATTGTACACTAAAAGAGTATTAGATGATGTTTTACTTTTTTATTCACAATAATGCGATAATATATTAATAGACATAAATGTATTAAAGGATATAACTCAAAAGAGAGTTATACGTTAAAAGCATGTGCTACTTCACGAAGTTATTTTGTGGTTAAAGTGATTTGCTACCATCGGAGTTCAAACTTTGAGACTAATGCTATACGCAATAAGAGGTGGGATTTCGTAAACGTGTGATGTGATCATATATATTAATCTTGGGGAGTTTGGAAGATTCAACCGACACAAATGAGAAGAAAAATCTCAAGAAAATAACTCAAAAGAGAGTGACATAGGCAGAGTATACAACTAAATCACCATCATATGTATACAAATGGCTCTTTGTGTGTTTTGGAGCTATCTTAATTACTCATGCTATCAACAACATTCCAAAGGCCACACCATATATTATATGCAAAACAATCCAAATAAGTTGCCCAATTTTGTGGCTTTTGGTGGGATCCTTATCAGTCTAATACAATTCTCAATACGATGATAAGATACTAATATTTTAAGATTTTATCACTTATTAAAAATGATTTTTCTTATATGTTAGTCAAAAATTTGCACCGCCCAAGGAAATTGGTAATGTTCGAGATAAAAAATAATAGTATAATAAAACATCACTCTCTTTTAAGGAGGATAGTGTAAAATCGAACATCATATGAAAACACACATACACTATCTCATATTTATCAGTCCACCTGTAATCGTCATAATAATTTGAGAATCTTGTACTAAAGTAAAGAATTCATGATTTCATCTCTGTATCGAGCTTCTCGGCGGAGGTTTTCGCCGACTTCGATTCGCGACTCTCGACGACGACGATGACATGTTCGTCGGTACGTTGGCTTTTCTATGTTTCTTTTTTTTTTTTTCTTTTCACTTCTAAGAGACGACTCCCAAATATCACAATTCATATTTACGTGGAGAACTTTATAAACTGAAAAATGTGTGTAGCGTTCTAAAATTATTATTTATCTTCATTTTTCCAATTAATATACACCTGTTAGAAAATTGAGTCAGTCAATGTTCATGAACAGTTACACATCTTGCACATGCTAATATACGGTCATGAATTTACTTCCTATTAATCGAATGATTCATGAGACCTCTTGTACATACTAACTTACGATCACAAGTCCGCTTCTTATATTGGAATGAGTCATTTTCTATTAGGGTTAACCTCTCTATCTATCCATCTTCATCGAAATTGGTACTAAGATGGGATCAAATGAATTGTAGCCGTTGGGGTTTGGGGCCATTATTAATATATTGAGTTGCAGTGAAGAGGACAAGAAAATACTAATGAAGTGATGACCATGACATGACCATCTTCATTAAATAATTGGTCTAAATAGGAAAAATATGCCATCACTCACAATCACTTGTATAAAAACAAGTCCAACAAGATAGAATTCCAATGCCCAATTAACATTTTTGTTTTGGCCATTTCCTTTGCAAAAAATGACTACAAATTTGAGATTTGGTGAACACTTTTCATATTCAAAGAGCCCCAAAACAAGGGTAGCAAGAGAGTGACTAACTTTCAAGAACTATTAATTTTGATATGAATCTTGTTTGAGTTGTCTATTTGTCTATTGCAATTCTATGATTATAAGCAGTTCTAACTGACGTTTGATTGTTGCAAGTTGAGTTTCATCTTTCAAGACGTTCTCTCTTTGCAGGAGCTCCTACAGAAAATTTGGTTATAAGAACTGGTATTGCAAACATAAAGTATTAAATTATGAATTTGTCTTTACTGTTGCTCAAGTTAATTTAATCGACTAAATATAAGTCACTCTCAGGTTTAGATATACATATTTTTTACTTATTACACAAACCACTCTACTTACTAGGTAGACCTATTGCTAGGACACCCATATGAAATATCGGTCGCCCTCAGGTTTCGGTATGCATATTTTTTACTCTATCACACAAATCACTCTATTTAGGTTAGATAGACTTATTGCTAAAACACTCATATGAAATATCAATCTACCTCACTTTCATATTTATACTCTAAAATGTCGCATGTTGAAATGATTAAATTGACTAGATGTTGGTTGACCCAGACTTAATACATGTCAACTTGCATATTATACGTGAATTTCTTAATATTAATCTTTTTAATATATAATATACCCAACAGTGTTTAGTAAATTCATAGTTACATGCTTACTTTCTAAACAATTTTACCGTACAAAATCTTTATTTTCTATCTCTATAAACATTTGAAATAAACAATTCAAGCAAGTGATATGATGATCAAATTATAACACGAGCTATATTCATAGCCATATCCATATTTCATAGTTAGCACAATTATTAAACTTATCGATAAACTTTCACGAATTGTTAGCTTTAGTATATATAAACGAGGTTAAGATAGTTTCTACACGTGCGGATCAAACCGAAGAAAATCACCTTCTCTCGAATGGTGATGATGATACAAGTGCACATGCAGAGTTAACATTCTACAAAAGAGCTAGAGGATGATGATGAACATTATGACCAAGAAAAAGCCACACTACACTTTGTACATAGAGGAGGCTGTGGCTATTGTAGAAAAGATGCAACTTCTTTAACTTCAACTGCAGAAGCCGGATGTTCCTTCTTGTCCAACCCGAAAAATGAGCAATTCTGAAACGCATCTAGACTGCTCGCTATGAGACGGTTCAAACCACTCAGGCTATCGCTTAAAATCATGTCTTCGCTACAGTATTTAGAGGATGGTACATCTAAATCAAATGGTCCCAAAGACTCTGGCTGCAATGTGAAGTACATGAAATTGCGTTAGCTATCCATAAAATTCATTAGAATCGAGCTTTAAAATCTTCTAAATGTCCAATCCCAACGTGTGTTTACCCTCCTGTAAACCTAACGTAACCCTCTTATCTTTTGAGGGATGGCTCAATGGTTCAAGACACACACTTCTGTATGGGAAGTCGTGGGTTTGAATCCTATTGGATGGGGTCGGGAGGGATTTTGCAAAAAGGGGAGAGCTACCCCCTATTGTGTCCATTTTTAAAATATAAGGAACCTTCCTTTCCCGGGGTTAGGACTTGGGAGTACCAACCATGTTAGAATGGCATGGCCAGAGTTACTTGTTCTTATAAAGATGGATGTGTAAAGTATACAAAACCGCTATAGTGCATGATTCATTCCTATAGCTTTTTTTTGACACGAACTATGAAATTATGATACTTGAAAATGTGACCCAATTGGAAGGAAGCGAAGAAACACATACCCAATATATATCTGTTAGCCCACTGAAATCCTTTGCTGACGAATCACGTGCGGGAGTATCGGAACAATCATTTATTGGGTCCCCATCATCATCTGCTGCATCCACAGGTTCCTCTTCAACGGGTAGCTTCTGCAAAATAGATGGACAGGGTATGTTGTTTCACTTTGAGTAACCATGACTTATCTCAACTAGCACAAAACCAATGAAACATGATTATGAAGTATTACCTCAGCCAAACCACAAGAGCTCACCGAACCTGTTCTGACAATCTTCCCGCAGGGCTCTGGAGAAGAAATACCCAATAGACTTGGAACATGAGCACGATTCTTCTGAAATGCAAAGGCATCACAAGTTTCTTCAGCATCCCATATGGAGGATGCTAATGTTGGTTGAAATCCCATCTTGTCCTGATGTCTAGATATATGAGCAGCAATAGCAGCATCAAACGAGTCACAGCTAAAGGGAATCTGCTGAAGACATTGAGAGTTTCTAATATCCAGTGTCTCAATGCCGTCAGCTTCAACATCATCAGGCACTTCCGCGAGTAGATCACCCACACTAACATTGGTAAGACTATCAGCCCACTCCCCAGCTGATAATGCAGTACCGTTACTTATTCTCATGTTATCCTAGGAAAGGCACATGTCAAATTATCAGGTTAGGCAAGATAGGAAGAAATTACTAGATCGAAATTATTGAAATCACAGTCAAACTTAAGCACAAACTGCATTCCCGAGAAGTTGTTTATTAGGCTACATATTTGCAATGAGAACATTTTCAGCAATAACTTGAGAGTATCTTAAATTTAATTGTATGACCAATTGTGGATACACAGAGCTTTCATTTCCTACGTAATGAGCTAAAACATTAATCAAACTTTAAAATGAAAGTATCTTACAATTTATAAGAGCAGGGCCAAAAGAAATATAATTACCAGATCATCCGCTTGTCTTGTGATAGTCTGACCAACAGTCTCTCTTCTTCGACCCAAGTTATTTGCCGCAAGAGTAGATGATTCCACAAGATTGTGTTTGGTACCTTCTATAACATGACTATTCATCTCGTTGGAGACAGTGGTGGACGAGGGCGGAAAAGCATGATTTTTGCGGACTGGAATAGGTTGATTCTGACATGAATCGACAAACTCATTGGATTGTTCATTAGTTGGTGGTAGAGAGATGGGTGCTGAATCCACTATTTGATTCTTCCTGTTGTTCATGTTCATAATATGCTCGCCTGGAATGCAGCAGGATGCTATAGTCGCTTGTGATGTTACAGATCCAAGCTCAAAATTGGAAAACCAACCATACCTTCAAAAACATTTTATGAGTCAGTTATGATGTTTAAAGATAACATATATAAACATTGTGTTACAGCTAAAAAAAAAGAAAAAAAAAACCTCAAGCGGAAAACTGGCGGGCTTCCAATCGTCGCATATACATCTGCTGCATTGGCAGTGGAATCCTGTGTCCATCTATGATAACCAACCAGATTTTCCCTCTGTACACTGTAAGGAAAAAGCATTATCTCTCCCGATGTTACACTTGAATTTCCCCATTTGCGATTTAGATGTTCCAGAACTGATGATATCTTCTTCCGAGCACTAAGAGTGAGCTCCAAGAATGGATTGTGTGTATCCTGTGAAAAGACGAAGATTGATTATTTCCCTGTATGTTCTCAGCACTGCTCAGCTACCAATTCTTTAATCTCAAATCTATTTGCTACAATATTTTCTTTTGGTGCTCACCATTTCCAAGGCTCTCCGAGTACTGTCATCAATTGGGAATAACTGAAGCTTAAGTTTCATAGAAGAGTGTATATTACTTTCAACAAAAAGAGACTGCGAAAAAGTAGGCAAATGAGGCAGAGCTTTTTGAACAGGATCAAAACCGCTTTCCCCTGAAATTAGATTGGAATGAATCAAGATGTCAATAGATTCACATGACCATTCCGAACATAGCTCCTTCCAGTAATAACTGTTTCAGAAGAACATAATTAGGAATAACACTCACCTTGATCATGTTCAACCTCTTTATCACCGTCTTTCCGCTCCAAGTGCTCAGCAGCATCAGCAACTAAAGAAACACCAGCAATTGCAGCCGTTTCCCATTTCTTGTACGTAGCTGATGAGACAGTACCTGCCAAGAATCCAGAAACTATTATACAGACATTATGAACATGATAAAATATCAACATATCACGACTTCCACCTTCAAATGCACCTTCCTGTGCCTCCATATATAGGGGGAAAGAGAAGTGAGTGAATATAATAAGCTAATCACCTGATTTTCGTCGCTGCCTTGCTGGCTTCATGGCAGTTAGATCTCCTTTGCTATTGCTACGGTTAGCCCATGTGCTAACATTTCTCTTCAATGATCCTTTTACGGGTCCTAATTTTTGAATGTTTTGACTGTCAACAAGAACCAGTTTAGCAGTACGGGCATCCTGTCCTGACGGCCTAATCTGATTCGCGATAGTGGCTGGAGCCATAGGAGAGTAATTCTCTCCCTGGGAAGCCCGTTTCTTTACATTTTTCTTCCGGTCTTTCAAGAGTTGGTTCTCCTGCATGTTAAAGTAGATTGGTTGGTATGGCATATGCCAAAAATATCAAGATTCATACAAAGGAAAGAATTCAAGAGTAGACTACAGGAACTCTCCACTAACCAAAGCCTCTATAAATATCTTAAATCTTCGGGGCTTCAAATGAAGCTTTGACGCTTTGCAGCTATACTTTTCCAGTAAAGACCACCTGTAACACAATTAAGAGATTTTTTTTTTTAAACTAAAAAAAAAAAAAAAAAATCATTTCTGGTCATGCTAGATGCATTACAGATAGTTATGGTAGGTATCAAATGATGAAGCAGAAGCACCATTATTGATCATCATATACTTCAGCCTATGTACTACAGTCAATATGACTTTCTTGCAATGCTTTTTTAACTATTATTCTAAGCTCATAACAGAGAAATCTATTAATATGATCAATACATGTCATATTTTGGTTGCAATCTCTCCCCTAATTACAAACTTGACAGGAATTGATATTACCATCTAAGCATTGCAGCATTAGTATCTTTCGAATTTTTCGCATCCAAGCACAATCCTGGACCCAGCAGCTTGTTCATACGTCTCACAAGACGATAGTAATAATGTCTGACCTGCGAACCTCAAAAAATAAGAGAAATATGAAAATGAAGACAAACAGGAGCTGGTCAAGATCACTGTAAAGAGTTAAAAGTCATCTTTATTGCAATAACCTGATCCTTGTTTTTACTTTGGACACGACTAGTGATCTTCTCAAAATTCTGCAATTAAGGCCACATCTTGTCAGAAAATGGAAAAAAGTTAAGATTTTTAGCTTCAAAAATATGTCAAGAATAACATGCCTTGCCAACTTGTCGTAATGCAGTGAAGAAACTTTCCTCCTCTTGACGCGTCCACGCAGCCCACTGTCTCGTTGGTTTCTTCGCTGCATTGGGCATTGGGGAAAGTTAAGATACAAATCCTACTAAGTCAATTAAAAATCATAGATTTCAACAACAGTAACGTACCAGGCTGTTGTTGTTGAGGACCATGATTTTGGGAGACTACACCAGGATCTCCATCCTCAATAAAAGTATTCTTTGGATGAAGATGTGTCTCGCAGTTCAAGAAGACCTGTGATTCTATCTGCATATTAAGCTCATCCAAGGAGCAATACCCTCATGCTTTTTAATTTTCTGAAGTCCCAGGTGAGCTCTCTTTTGATGACCAAATCAAAGTCCCACGACACAGTCCTAATTATAACAAGGGTATAGCTTAGCATCCAAGAAAAATGGAAGAACCATCATAGAAACCCAAACTACCAGGATAACCATCCATTCTAATCGCTATTACCCAGTCTATGCATACTAATGGAGAGAAAAAGAAAAAAATAAAAGTTGAAAATCCTCTACATGGCATTGTGGGATATTACTGAAAATCAAAAGCGATGTCAAGTATGCAACAAATTCGTAATAACAATCTACCAGCAACACTGCCTAGGATCTGTTCTATCACTATTCTGCTAACAATGTTTCTCAGATAAATATCTCAGAGTCAATATTGACCCCAACACTCAATTTGCTTATTAGGAAGAATGTAGGCAATATTGCAATAATATTAATGGAAGAAAATTTGTTGCAGATTAGGTATTGCTCAAGCATTGCAACATGGCAGTAGCTCAGGTATTGGATAGGCAATTTCAACGATAGGTAATGCAACTGTTGCACGGAGGTTGATTCTTTGTGTTTGATCTTATGCATTGCGAAAAGTATACCACCATTTCAATTTGTACTCTCTTATATGAAACTATCTCATATGAAACCAAAAAAAAAAAGTCATACAAAGTATCTTGATTCCTAATTATAACTAAATTCCACAGCATGATCACTCATAAATTCATAATAAGCACTTTCCATCACATTTTATTTTATCAAGTCAAGTCATTTTAAATTTTAACAAATCCTAAAATCATCAAAATCGACCAACAATCAACCACACCAAAGGAAATGAACTAACTAAGCTCACAATCAAATCAATAGAGTTCACAAAAATGAAAATGAAAACAA
>JAYMTK010003395.1:0-12345 GCA_036897405.1 Pelargonium myrrhifolium | reverse complement strand
GGGAATGTTCAAGTTAAGGGGAAGTGCTATCATTTTCTGTGAACATTGATGTGAAAACTGCTTGGAGGCTGTTTGAAGGATTTGCGTGATAATTTATGGAAGAAATGATTATAACTATGGAACTAGGGCTACGTGTATAAAAGAGAGAACAAAGGTTAGAGAGTGACACAGAAACAGAAGATGTCAAGCACTATACCTAGGCTCGGGATGTACTACATAACTCTTTAAGAACACAAGTAGCAGAAAATAATACTGAATTTGAGCTTTAATTACTCTTAGGAATGGGCAAGTACTATACCATTAACATTATTTTACATCTTCAACAGTATCTGCAAATAACATGTGGAAAGAAGGATTATATGTTATACATTTGGAGATAAGCATTCAGGAAATTGACGTCTGGCGTGTTGTTTTTCATCCTTTATGATCAAGAAGCATTTTTACAACCTTTGCAAAGTTTTCCATGTTGAGCGCATAAATAAGCCTGTCTCTGACAATTAGAGAAAGATATGGTTCAAGTGTTAATGTTCCTAAAAATATCTACACTTTTATAGTTCATTCATCTTATTTATGCTGAAATTCCCAAATTTCTAGATCTTTGAAAGGCAAGTTTGTTCTTATTGTGAAAGCGGCTTCCTTCTTTGGATTTAGTGTATATAGCATATACAAACAATAACGGATGTCTCTGGTATCTTCTTGCAGGCAATGGCCCAGGTTGGTGGCATAGTCATGCTGCAACCAGAAGTGGGAGGTTCTCGTGAAAACTTCTTCTTCGCTGGAATTGACAAAGTAAGATTCCGCAAGCCTGTGATTGCTGGCGACACCTTAGTGATGAGAATGAAGCTCATCAAGCTTCAGAAACGCTTTGGAATAGCGAAGATGGAAGGAAAGGCTTATGTTGGAGGTGAGGTAGTTTGCGAAGGCGAGTTTTTGATGGCTATGGGTAGTAGCGAATAATCTGCTTAAACCATGATTGTTTCTTGTTTTCCCATTTGATGCAATTGTTTCATCACAAACGAATTCAAAATATGAATTATATGCCTCATGAAACCTTGTGCTCTTTTGTCATGTTTCGTGGTATGTACCATATTGCATTGTGAATTTGAGCATAGATCATACTAGAAAGTAGAATTATAGATCAAGAAACTACTAGAATTCTAGAATTAGAGATCTTAGATTTTTGTTATTTTTCTTGCTCTCTGATTCAATTCTATCTACACACAATCATGATTTTTACAATCCAAGAGCACCAAGTGGTGTCTTCCCCTGACCAGCCTCAAAGTAGAATATCAACATAGCCAACATAGCAATCCTAGCATGCTTGATCTCGGCCAACTTTAGTCTCTCCAGCTTCTCTGTGTCCGGCACATACTCCCCGTTCACTAGTGTTCCGGCGAACCCCAGTGGGTCAAAGAACTTGCCTCCGGGATAGCCCTGTTCGCCTGTGGCGTTAGCGAAGTTCTCGGCAGTTTTCGACCAAGGCGTGGCCCATTCCACAGCCTGAGACTGAGGGTTGAAGAAATCAACCCATCTCTTGCTCTCAACCCACCCCATGAGGATGAGCTGTGTCCCCAACAGCGATCCGAATGAGAAAGGAGCAATGGCCCCGGGATCAGCCCCGGCTTCGAACCACGGGATGCCGCTCCACGCCTGACCGACGAAGATCCCGAGCACTGCGGCCATGGCCCACCGGCCGTGGATCAGCTCAGCCTCTCTGTACCATTTGAGAAATGCAGGGTCCTTGCCTAGGCCAAGTGGGTCAAAACCATAGTCCCCTGGAAGCCTGCACTCAGTGTCCAAATCCCAATTGAGTAACTTTCTGATGAAACTGAGCAAAACCCATTTCTAAAGACAGGATTTTTAGTACTTACGATCCGTCAAGCCATTCTGGGTCTACGAGGTTGCCCCCGGATTTGACGCCGGGAAGCCAGGACTTCTTGGGCTGAGCAGCAGCAACAATGACCAGCTTCCTTGTTGAAGTGGTGTTGAATTTGGGACCTACAGAAGCAGAAGAGAACAAGGTCTGGGTCCTGTTGGTGGCTGTGCTGTGCAAGAAAGCTGAGCCAAGGCCATTGATGACAGCACCAGGTGTTACAGCCATGGCTTGATTGAGTGTTGTTGAGAATCAGCTGGTTTTGGTGTGTAGTAGAAGATTGTGATTTTTTTGGAAATGTGAGGGGTTTGGGTTTGGTTATAAGTGAAAGTAGGAGGATCTAGAACATGTAGGATTGGGAGATCTGGAGAGCTGATGTTGAGACAATGGTGGATAGATTACCAACCAATGGGAAATTGATCTCCATCCACATATATGATCTATGTGGCTCTTGTGATTTTACTATGTTTGACACATGTCTAGTGTCAATTGGATTGCTGTCTAGGTGAATCATAAAGTTAGGCTTGTCAATTCGTAGAGTTGTGTAGAGCTCAAAATCATGTTGTCGAGTCGTGTTCGTATCATATTTTAGAGTAATATGTGTCATGCGAATCAACGCAAACACAATCATGTTTTATAATTGCATTGATATGTTTTGTTTGTGTCGGTTTTACCTCAAACAAGAGATGGGGTAAGTTATAGTTGAGTTGCTCTCGTACTCTTGGAGTCTTGGTCAACATGTGTAGGGTTGGGAGCGAAATGGAGAAGAAAATATTAAAGCAAAATAGATAAAATTAAGAAGTTAGTGATTGACTAACACTATGGTTCCTTGATAACATGTTATTTTTTATTATGTTTGCATAGAATCCGAAACACAATTTTTTTCGTTATTGGCAAGCGTATCAATCGAGCCTTATTCATACAACTATCATTCACATTTAGCATTCCATTTTGTTAACTTACAAAGCTAAAAATATAATTTACTCCATGCATCAAGCTTTGCCACTGTTAATATGATTTAGAGTTTACAAATTTTGGAGATCATCATTGGCTGAGAAACAACACATGTAAAATTGATTCAAAAATAGCACTAGAATCAAAAGCAAATACAAACATTAAAATAAAAATAAATAAACTCGTACAAAAATGATTAAATGAAACAATTCAAACAAATACTTCATCCCTTTAATTTAAAATAAAACAAACTCAAACCATTATCAACATAAAGAGAACAAATTATTTGAAGAAAGATGTAAATCTTATGTTATTGATTAATGAAATTCTCTTGACTATAAAAATGTAAGCTTTTGATAAGTTCAACAGCATTTGACCTTTTTTTGGCCACATGATTGTGATAATTTAACTATAGAGATTTTTTACATTAACATCAAGATTATCATAATTTAATTTAAAGAGATTGTTCACATAGCTGTTAACTAAACTCACAATTCAAATTAGTTTTTAAAAAGGTAGATTAAATATTCTATTTCTGGTTATACTAAAAATAGAGAATCTCAGAAGATCATAACAAAATTAGCCTACAATCAAATTTGTTGAACAGAAAATGAAAATGACACTGAAAATTTGAATACAGTCAAATTCACTTTAGGCTTCTTAACAACCGTTGAGAAAGTAGTGAAATATTGAAAATAATAATATTTGGTCTCAGATTTTTAGGAGACACGTGACAACAACTCGCGCTTCTTTCTCTGTCCAACAGTTGGAATCTTCTATCCTTCTCCTTCCACGGTCCATTTTTCCCACAAAAAACAGAGCATTTCTGTATCAGCAACTATATCACTCGATCACCATACCCACCAACAAATGTGCTTCTAGAACCTAAAACCCATTGCTCCTATGGAAAATCTCTTCTTGAGCTCCTTCAGGCCTCGCTGCCTCACCCTCTCTTGCTCCTACAGCTTCACACTCTCCAATCGGAACCGGAGATTGAAAAAAGTTCCCTTTTTTATTTCGCTTCCGTTCAAGCCGAAATCGTCTGTCTGCATCTCCTTCTCGTCTCCTCGGGACGGGCAATTGGATATCGTTTCCACTTCCGGTATGGGTTTTGTTTTTTCTGATTGTTCTATCTGGAAATTCAGTAAAAGTTTCGATTTTTAATTTTCCCCAATTGGGTTTGTGTGTTTTTAGAGTGTTCGGATGGGAGTGTGCTGTTTCGGTTTGGGGATGCGAGCGAGATTGAAGCGGAAAGGGCTCGAATTGCTGCTGCGAAGGCGGAGGCGGAGGCGGAGGCGGCTGCATTGGTGAATAAAGATGTTCAGGTATGTCAAGAGAATGAGGGGATTGATGAGGGGATTGAAATTGTTAGAGAAGAGCTGGTTGATTCTGGTTTATTGGGAAAAGAAACTATTGATCTTGTTGAGGAGAGTGTTAGTGGTAGTGATGGTGAATTGGAATTGAGTGAGGCATTGTTGGATGGTAGTGTAGATGTAGAGGAAGGTTTTGTTGATGAGGAGAGTGTTAGTGGTAGTGAGGCGGTGGAAGGTGAGATTGGCGGTGGGTTGGAGTTGAGCGAAACGTTTCTAGATGACAATGTAGATGTGGAGGTAGGATTTGTTGTTGAGGAGAGTGATGCGGTGGAAGGTGAAATTGATGGTGGGTTGGAGTTGAATGAAACATTGTTCGATGACAATGTGGATGTGGAGGAAGGTGAAGTTGATGGTGGGGTGGAGTTGAATGAAACGTTGTTAGATGACAATGTGGATGTGGAGGAAGGTTTGGTTGTTGAGGACAGTGGTGTGGTGGAAGGTGAAGTTGATGGTGGGTTGGAGTTGAATGAAACATTGTTTGATGACAATGTGGATGTGGAGGAAGGTTTTGTTGTTGAGGACAGTGATGCAGTGGAAGGTGAAACTGATGGTGGATTGAAGTTGGAAGAAAAATTGTTCAATGACACTGTCAGTGTCGATGATTGTGATGCTGTAGAAGGTAAAACTGATGTTGGATATGAATTGAGTGAAACATTGCTCGATGATGGTGAAGATTTAGAGGATACTCTTGTTGAGGAGGACAATGTTGGAGGTAGATATGCGGTGGAAGGTGAATTTGATGGTGGATTGGAATTGAGCGAAAAAGTGTTGGGTGGGAGTGTAGATTTAGAGGATGTTGGCGAGGATGGTGTTAGTGATAGTGATGCAGTGGAAGGTGAAATTGACAGTGGATTGGAATTAAGCGAAACGTTGTTGGATGAGAGTGTAGATTCGGAGGAAAAGTTTGTTGATGAGGACGATATTAGTGATATTGATGCATTGGAAGTTGAAATAGATGGTGGATTGAAATTGAGTGAGACATTTGTAGAAGAGATTGTAGGTATAGAAGAAGATTCTATTAAGGATGGAATTAGTGACGTTGACGTGGTGAAAGACGAAAGTGATCAGGTATTTGAATTAAGCAAAACATCGGTGGAAGTGAGTGTAGATATGGAGGACGGTTATGTTGGGGACAGTGTGAGTGGAAGTGATCTGGTGGAAGGTGAAAGTGATGGTGGTTTGGAATTGACTGAAAGATTGTTGGAAGACAGTGTTGAATTAGAGGAAGGTTCTTTTGAGGAAAAGAATGAGAAAAGTTCTAGTCTCATTGAAGTGCCTGAGCTCGATAATGTTGTAAAAATAGAAAGTAGTGGTGTCTTGAACGGGAGCTGTGAAAGCAATATTGAAACTGTTCCTTCAAGCTTGAGTGTGGACACCCAAGTAGTTAAGAGGGATGAATTTGATGCTCAATTGGCTTCTCTTGAGCCTCAAGCTGCAACAAATATGCACCATAGTTACACATCCACCAGAAGAAGCGAGGAGATTGCTAATGTGGAAGCTCCACACCATTCCGGAATCGCTGTAAATATCAACGTGGATGGAGAAATGAATCATGTGAGTGATGAACATACAGATTCCAGTTATTTGATTGAAGTAATCCCTGTCTCTGCTACATTAGAGGCCGAACCGATTCTTGATGAGGAAACTAGCTATGAAACAGATGATGAATTTGTTGAAGCAGATCAAATAGTGAGCTCAGAAATGGTTAGTCCTGGTTCAGTTTTGGATTCAATGAGTTGTTTTTCAGTTTATATGTGATTAATTGTTTCATTCTGAAAGACCTTCAGTGATATGTTGTTCATGTCGTTTGTAGTTAGATGTTCATACACTTTCCCCAAACTGGGTAGAAACTAATCAACCGATAACTGAGGGTGATGTTCAAGGCAGTAATAATGCGGGAGAGTCAGTTCAAGATACGTTGGAACTCCAAACAACTTCATTGGTGAGGTATGTCAACTATAACTAAGTTCAACTTTCTCCACTTTTCCTTTTAGTTTAAATACAAAAAAAAAAAAAAAATCAATCTTCTAGGAAAAACTGGAACTTATATGATTTTTTAGAGTAGATTTAGATTCATACACTCTAGACATTTGGAAAGACTGATACTATGACTATCAAATATTTGTTTAACATAGAACATTTTGCTGCTGGTTTATCCAATGATGCTCTCCATGGCTCTGTGTACATAGGTGTAGATTTGTTACTTCACCACAAATATGAGTGTGCCTTGTTCTTCATCATTTCCGATACTCAGCTTTGTTTATTGCAGAGGCCAAATAATTATATATCTACCCAGTACTCATGTTTGTACATTATATTTGAATAGGGAGGAAGTTTCAAGAACAGAGTTTTCCCTATCTTCTGGTGCAGCTGTATTGCCATATTCCTCTAAGGTACCACCATAAAAGGCTCATAACTTTCTCTTTTTCTGGTTTAAAGCTTTGGGTTATCATGCTCGTATCTTGTAAGTGATTACTGTGAAGCATTTTGATTTTTGACCACCAATTTAGTAACTGTAAGATTTGACTTGAACCCAGTTCGCTCCTGTTGGTTAACATGTTTCATCATTATATGAATAATGTAAGTAGACTAATTTTAGTTGTTTTCATCACTGAAGCTAATGATAAACTTCAATTTTTTCTTCTTACATGATATTTTGTGTGTGCTTGGCGGAGGGTCTCGCTGAATGTGTTGTGTCTGCGCGTATTTCAAATGATTTCCTGTTATGTGATGTTCATGAAAACTCAAGTTTAGTAATTCAAAATAATAATTGCCAGGCATTGACAGGTAGGGAAGATGCTTATTTTGTTGCACCACAGGACTGGCTAGGTGTTGCTGATGGAATTAGTCAGTGGTCGCTAGAAGGTATATCTTACATGCTACCCAGTTTTTCTTATAATTTTTTTTATGACTATTCACAGGTAAGTGATTGTTTTATCAATTCCGGATCTCTGTTTTTCTTATGTTTAAAGTGGTCTAGTGTGGGAAAATGCCTTGTCAAATTCTGCCTGAATTGGATGAATTGTGTCTTGTTGTTCTTTAGGGATCAATATAGGATCGTATGCCCGGGAACTTATGGAGAATTGTAAGAAGATTGTGTTGGATGGAAAAAGCGTTCCAATAACGAATCCAGTGGAAGTTCTAAATAGAAGTGTTTCAGAGACAGAATCTCCTGGATCATCTACTGTTTTGGTTGCTTTTTTTGATGGTCGGGTAAGATACTATTATTATTATTATTATCTTCTTGCTTTTCCTGTTCTACATTGTTAAAATGTTAATCAATCTCTTTTTTGCGATTTTGGGTTCTATACCTAGGTTGTATTTGTTCTCTTCACAAGTACTAAACTAGTTAGCCAAGTTTTTGTAACCGTTCACATTTTTGCATGCATGTATTATGGATCATATTATATCGAAGCTGCTCTGATATGCAAATTCATTGTGCTAGTGTCGGGGCCTGTTAATTTTCTGAGACGTGTGAGCGGAAATTGAGGAGAAAATATTTCTCTGTTATACTCTTTATATATTGAATGCAAGAACTTGTCATTTTACAGTTTCAAAGTATGGGGTCAATAATTCAAGACAGTATGCTTTTTCATGCAATATATGAACTAATTTTTAACTGTATAGACTACACTAATAACATTCATTGCTTTCAATATTAGTAACGCAAACAGCAAATGCCCATGACGTCAAACTCAATTGAACTGTAACAGTTCGTATTATTTGATGTTGAGATTCATCGACATTCAATATCTCTACTGTGCATTAAAAAGTTTGAGCTGGCAGGTTCTCCACGTGGCTAATATTGGAGACTCGGGATTAATCATAGTAAGAAATGGAGCCGTTTACTTAAGGTCTTCTCCAATGCTTCATGGGTTCAATTTTCCAGTACGTATTGAGAAGGGTGACGACCCTTCAAAACTTGCAGAGGTAAGGAGTCATCTATCCTCGCTAACATATTAGAAGTAAAAGCTAATTTCTTACTCTTTCCGTGTTTCCTTGTAAAGTTGGAACTAGAGTTCTTTTCGTGTATAATACAATACAAGGTGAAAGGTTAAGAACAATATGCATAACTGTGTTACAAAATATTGTATTTAGGAATATGAGATTGGCTTGGCTGAGAATGACGTTATAGTAATCGCAACTGATGGCCTTTTTGACAATCTATACGAGGAAGAAATAGCTTTACTCGTCTCCAAATCAATGCAAGACAGTTTCACACCTCAGGTAATTTCTTCATCGTGCTCTTAAGCTTGTTAAAAATGGTCACTTCATGTACACCGCGCATGGAAAGCATTTTGTGCGCGTATTGGATGGACTCAATTCATAATTTGCAATATAACACTCTGATAAACCGTTTTCCATAAGAATTAGCTTCTTGTTTCAGCAAATAGCAGAGTTATTGGCCACAAGTGCAATAGAGGTAGCGTCAGCGTCCACAGGCAGTCCATTTGCAGATGCTGCACTAGCAGCCGGGTATGGGGAATACTCGGGTGGAAAGCTTGATGACGTGACTGTCATTGTGTCGTTAGTGCAAAAGAAATCCAATTCCCGCTCCAAGTAAGTATGATTACTTTTTCTACGATTGTACATTTCAGTTCCAAAATAAGTAGATATCGATAGCTTTTCCACTGTAAGTATGATTTTTTTTCAATCCCTGGTGAGATCAGGCATCATCTAAGCCTCTTGTTAGAGACCTTGATGGTTTTGTCAATAAATGCAATAGTTGATATCAGATTTTACTTCATTTACACTGTTCTGTACTGTACTGTACGTTAACACACAGTCCTCAGCCACACAAAAAACTAGACTTTCTTGTATTGCAAAAAGAGTAGGGCCTTTATGTATGGAGACCAAAGCTCTAGCTCCTTTTAACAAACACAGCAACTCACACACCTCACCAACTCATGGAATCATCATATCTTCCATAGGGTGATAATATATTATATGTCACACAACAAAGCAACTTCTTCCATATGAGGCTATACATCAACACACATAGAGAAGGAGAAAATGATATCCGTCGTAGAGTTAATGGCTGAGACAGACAAGTTAACAAGAGTTTGTGGGCTCGAAGCGTAAGCCTGGATTCAATTTTTGGTATTCTGTAATATTGGAAGATAAGAATGTCAAGACCTAAAAATGATAATGAGAATCAAAAAATCTTACTCCCCCATGTCTAAAACTGGCAATCGCCAAATAACTTGTCACGTATGCTAGGAACCGTGCGACGAAATATTGTTGCTGCCGAAGCACTATTTTTCGCGATGGAAAGTGTCACAAAAAGCAAATCATCCACATATTGAGCTTTCGTCTGTGACAACCCAACTGAAGTCTATGGTCATCATCCACATTTTGGGGCATTTTTCGTGACAACCTATGGTTTTGTTGTCGTGGAAACTGATTAGTTTTGTAGTGAGTGTTGTTAGAAACCTAGAATAAGGGAATGAAGGTCAAGAGTTCACATGGTCTCTCATGGGAAAAAAGGGAAGAACCATGCAGTTTTCTTTGACAAATTGACTTAGAAACATGATAATGATGAAGATGCTCCATGACCAAGAGTGGATTCACAATAATTGCAACACATCATGCTTATTAGTGAGGAAAAGAAGAGAAAAGAATATGATAGAAAGTAAAAAGAGAATGCTAATGCAAGTGTGGCAAAAGAGAAAAGAATATATAGATGCAATGTTTATATTTAAATGCCAAGCTACTGACCATAATCATTTTTGCCCAAAAAGCTTATCAGACCAGGCAAGAAAAAGCTTCATGAGCTCTATGGATGGGCCATGTTTATCATTTTCATCAAGTTCTCTGTAGATTTATCAAGTGAAATTTTCAAATTTTGAATATTGATGTTTGATTTTGTTGGATTAGTTTTTTAACATTAAATATTAGACAGTCACTTTTTAATCATACAATGTTCTCAAGAAATATCTCTTGAAGATGTATTTGGTCAAGACTCAAAATCTTGAGACCATGATCCAATAAATTGACATGTGAAAAGATTTTTTGAAATGGCAACCAAATGGTGGCATGAATTAGAATGTGACTAGGACAATGGTCAATGAGTAGTGATCATAGGAGGGTGTAAATGTAATCTCCAAGGGTGGTAAAAGAGTCATTTGCGGGTATTTATGGATTTTGATTTTCAATTCAAACTAATGTCTTCCGTACAATCGAACGTCGTGAGTATGACAATACCACTCTTTATTATCGAACTCTAAGCGAACTTAGGACCTTCCGGGTGACTAGAACATCTGCCTCCCAAAGTTGTCGCGATCCATGCATACCCACATGCGCATGAAATGAAATGAATATTTATGATTCTTATAGCATAAACTGGAAAGTAGTACGAAGGAAATCGAATTGAATTAGTTTTTTTATTTTTTATCAGTTGAGTTACCTTTTAACCCAAATCTCATCTTACATGACTCAGTGAGAATTAAATCCACGATATTTTATGTGAAGATGTGTGTCTTAATCATTGAGTATTTTTTAAAAGATGAAATTTCTTTTGAGTAAAATGTATATCAGTTGACTGATATACATTTATATCAGTTGCAACTTAACAAAGCCAATGAGGTGATTACATCTCATTTAAAATCACTTATATCTACCCAAGTGAATTTGTGGGAGCGAACGATCCGTCCGGATCTATGATTTTAAATGAGACTTTATTAGTTTAACTGATATAATTTTATATCAGTTAACTGATATACATTATACCTATTTATTTTATAGTTGTTCGAAACAAATCGTGGGTTCTTGAAATCAAAAAAAGAATTGTTGTATATTACTAGTATTATTTTATGGTTATGAATTATGATCTCAACGTTTACAATTTCAAATGCTTTATAATATTTTGTGGCGTAAATTTTGGAAAAAAGTGTGTGAAAGTGGAGGCATTGAAGAGACAAACAAACCGTTCATCAACACAGTTTCAAAGATATTTTTTATCACTCCCAACACATCATCATTTTTTACATTTCTTGAACTTTTTAATTTTAAAACTTCGAAAAATAAAATATGGTCAAATGCATCACATATTATTCACGAATTTCCATTGAATTTGATGGATAATCCCTTCAATTTTTAGAACCAAAGTGAATGGTGGATGTTCTAATATTGGCCAACGCCTAAAATAAAATAATTATAGAGACTCCTAAAATAAATTTATAATATTTAATAAATTTAATGAGCTTTGACCCCAAAAAATAAATTTAATGAGCACCCACTCATATTATTCCAGCAAAAATAGATATATGTTAAATGTGTTTTAATCTAACTTTTTCTACATTTCAATATATGATTTTCTTCAAATTTGGAAACTTATATTTTATTACGGTATGTCTACGTACAATTTGTTTTGTTATATTGTTTGGAAAAATGAGTGCATAATACACTAATACGATGTATATGTTTTGGGCACATAAAGTAGCATATAAATTTTTATGCTATTTTAGTTGCTCGTCACTTTTATATAAAAACGGTGATTCTCACTTCTATAGTTCTCTTATTATAAACGACGTATATAACAACTCGATTTGATAGTTTCATTTTGTTGCACACAGCCACAATGTTCATGTTCTGCCTAATTACCGAACAAGTTTTGTTTGTCTTCAAATGTGTCCTACATGCTAATTTTTCACTCGTCTGTAGGTGTAGTTAAACTTTTTATTATTAACTGCATTAACTTTTTAAATCAGCGTGGTCTTTTATATCCCAACTTTAATATATTGACTTCTTATATATATTTTGGGCACATAAATAAAGTAATATATATATATATATATATGTGTGTGTGTGTGTGTGTTAGGATCAAAACGGCGGAAAATTTTAAAAGCTTGTTTGAACCTTATAGGAAGTAAACAAATAAAACACAACCAAACAACCACTATATACACAAGTAGTTACCAATCTCAACACGTATAAAAACAAGCAACCCAAAGAACACAAGCAATTTTTACGTAGAAACCCAGAGCGGGAAAAAACCACGGGACCGGAGTCCACCCCAAAATCTCCACTATCAACAATAATGAGAATTCAATGGTCCGATCTCCGTGGATGATCGACGCATGGGGCTGACCTGAGCATAAATGTCAACAACCTTTATTTCTCTATTTTTGTCCCTCTTTTTCAAAA
>JAYMTK010003394.1:0-12347 GCA_036897405.1 Pelargonium myrrhifolium | reverse complement strand
CGTGGAGCTGATGTGGAGCTCCGTGAAGTAGCATCTAGGAGAAACAAACAAGCACTTAGAGACCACCAATCTCATTTCAATCTCAAATCAATTGTTTTAACCTCTCAACTTATATCATAATCGATCTTATATAAAAATAAATAATAAATAAAACTTATATCATAATGAAACCCAAGTTGATGCATATGTTTTCATATCATAATTTAAGATTGGTAGAATTTAGTTAAATGCCCGTGACCATATTCTCTATCATGATTAAACTTGAATTATATTCATTTATCATACATTTTTATAATAAAGTCTCGCTTGACTTCATGCAAACACACATATAGTGATTAATTCTATATAAAAATTAGGTGACATTATATAACAATATATGCAATTTGTAAAGTCAACGTATTTACAGGCTACCACAAGTCAACCATGCAAACCAAGTAGCTAAATACATGATATTTTGAATGAAAAAATATTTAAAAAAAAAGTTCCAAATTTTTATTCTTTACATGAAGAAGGCAATTTTGGACTATGGAGCTAGAGTGTTAGCTGTTGCGTAATATTAAAACTTACACTTTACTTGGACATTCAGAGAGAAAAAAATGTTGATTTTTAGAGAAGAAGGTACCTATATAAAGTATATACTTCAATCTCAAACCATTTGTTTTCCTTTTGCTAAAAAGAATAACCACAATTCTTATATTATTTTTTATATATAATTATTAGCAGTAGTTGGACTTACTTTAGATTTATAACCATCATATAAACTTCAATCTCAAACCAATTGTTTGCCTTTTCACTACAAAGAATTTTCCATAATATTTTTCTAATTAGTTTATAGTTCTTGGACTTGGTCTTTCTTGGTTCTACAAGTTACCTTTGGCTTGAAAATCACCACCTTTTTTGTTTTCTCCAATACTCACTCATTTATAAACTACCTAGTGGATCATTTTTCCATATTACATATGGAATATTTATAACAAATATGGTGGTCATAAATTCCAAAAATTTAAATGCTTAAAAATCAATAATGTGTGTATATATCAAGACATACTCTCATTATGTGACAAGAATCACTCTCAATTTCTAATTTTACATGTCAATTTTACTTTAATTTCAAAAAGTGTCGTTTGTCAATCTTACAAAATTTCTACCTTCAAAGCAACTAAAATTTAAATCATCTATCATCTTTTAAAATATGTATAAATCATCTATCATGTTTATTAGATATATAGTCCACATTCAAAACTTTATTGATATATATTTAAGATTTCAATAATTAATATAGATAATCTTTTCAATTTTTTTGGTTTAATAGCATGAGTTGCCCTAAGTATATAGGCATCTGCAAACTCGCGTTTAAGTACTACACTTAAACTAATTCTCGTTCTAGGCTTGGTCACAAATTATAGTTCTTACTCCTTCTCATAGATGTGTTTTTTTGATTATCCTTATTTTTCTTTTTGTAATAATCTTTTTAACTTTTAGTAAACATAAATTTTTAAAACAATGTTTCAAAATTGTAGTTAAAATTCTCGCATCTCCGGTGTGTTTTTGTGATGATCCTCATTCTTTTTTCTTATTTTTGATAATCTTTTCAACTTTTAATAAACATAAAATTTTAGGAATAATATTTCCAATTTTAGAAAAAAGATAGATATATGGAAAAATTTAAACATTACAATTTAATCTATATATATATATTTTTAAAATTCTAGAAAATAAACTTTAAATTTTAAATTATTTAGGAGAATTTTTTAATACAAATAAATGATATGATAAAATTTCCGCTGCTTATATCTTATGATAAATAAATATTTTCTCTTTAAAAATATGTGATTTGTGTCGTTCCGTGAATGAGTTTCAAATTCGTATTTCTCAAAACATTTATTTAAAGATATAAAGAATGCAAATACTATTTGAAAAATAACATTTCATAAGTAAAAATTCATAGGCAGCACAATTATCTTGACAACAAATAAAAATATACAGACACTCCTTACATGGCACCGAGTAAAAGTGTAAAATATTACCAAATGAAGTTGGGGAGTGCATGCATGTATGGTTACTTGGTTCCCAAGTTAATGGTTTTATGGTGTAAGTGGGTTTGAGTTGGAAGAAGAGATCCGAGGTGGCAAAAGGTTGAGAAGTCCACATCGTGCCACGTTGGCAGCCAGCGTGTAGAGTTGGTGCCAGTTGGCAGCAAAAATAATTGGGAATTGGGGATATGGACAGAACCTGTCGGGTGAGGCAAGGGAAGGGAATGGCGGCACATGTTTTTGCTTTCTCTTCTCTTCTCTTCATTATTTATTTATTTCTCTACAGCTGTCTTCTTCTCTTCTATAACACGACACTCAACAGAACCATATCATATCCAGTAAATCCTCCCAACTTCTTTTCCCAAATTTTACAAGTAATTGCTCTATGAAAATACCTATAATTGTTTCATTCTTTTCTTTTTAGAAAAAAAAAAAAAACTTCCCTATTTCTAATTATTTTGTCACTTAATTTATTCAACAAAATATGCTTATATAGTTATATGTTTCATTATATTAAATACAAACTACCTTAAGATGTTTTTAAGTGAAGTGTATTGATAATTTGTATTTTTAGAAGGATGGTTAATTTGTATTTGATTGAATGTATTTGGATAATTTATTTTTTGGATGAAATTTGAAAATTCTAGATTTATTTCACAAATTTGGAAGGCCATTATGGATAAAATATTCTTTTACATCAACTTTTTTTTTTTGATGATCAACTTAGTTTGAATGTTTTTATAATTATTCACATGTTATGGTAAAAAAATATTGCATTCATTTTTGCGCATCATCATATGATAAGTTAATTATTATATTTAAAATGTAAATCAAAATACACAAATAAATGTATATATTACTAGCTCCTTTTCTTCTTATTATGTTTTTGTCAAAATATTAACAAACTTTTTTAACATGGAGAAGGGAATTTCTCTGCATGTCATGAGTAGCAGAAAATAAAATATAATTCACATAACTGAAAAAATTTAATTATAATCATTCCTTTAACGTAGCTATTGATTTAAGTTTTTGGACCCACATTGATTGAAATTTGAGAAATTAATGTTAATGTTGTTTGATTTTTATTTATATGATTAATAAAGAATACACTACATCCGTTTCAAAATAAGTGTCGTTTTAAAGATTTTCACACATATTAAGAAAATATGTTACTACGTAAATGACTTTCTTAATTTTAGATAAAGACATAAAATTCATTATTACTGACCCATTTGATTTGGAGTTATGCCTAAAATATTTTCATATTCCATATAGGACAACAAAAATCATGAGTAGAGGGTATCATGAGAAGTTTATGTGCATAAGTTTGTTAAAAGTAGAAAGTGACACTTATTTTGAAACAAAATTTGAATCCTAAAACGACACTTATTTTGAAACGAAGGTAGTGTATATATATATAAATTCAGTGGGTCGCTTTGTTCCTACAAATTCACTTAGATAAATATAAATGAATTTTAATATGGTGACATCATCTCACTAATTTATGGCTCATATTCATTTTCTCCTAACTCTCTATATAAAAGAAAAAGTTTATAACTTATAAGTCATTTCAAGTAAAAGGAATATGAATGTTGACATAATAATACTCTCGACCCAAAATTATTATTAACTTTCTTTATAAAAAAATATTGTCTCAAAATAAACTGAGTTATCAACATTAATATTCTTACTATAAGTTGATGTTACAACAAGAATAGAAGGGAAAATTTTAATTTTAAATAAATTATACTCACTCCGTCCCAAAATGAGTATCTAATGTTTATTTTGATAAAACGCAATGTGAAGTTAGTTAGTATGATAAATTTATTTTTCTATCATCGTTATCACGTGTTACGGGATACTAACTAATTTATTATAATAATATTATTGATAGTTCATGCATAACTATCTTTCCGAATAAGAAAAAGTTGACCCTTATTTTAGGACAATTTTTTTTTTTTTTTTACGAGAAGACATCTTTTTAATAGTTTTGTTGATGTTAAGAGACATTAGAGTGTGTCATATGCTTATTTATATTTTATTCTCCAATACTTAGCAATTAATGCAATAAATGTTAAGATGAGAGATAATATAAAATTGTGATGCTCATTTAACACATCTCTTTTAACACTCTCAACCCCAATATTTAACATTTATACAGCAAGAGAGTTTAAACTCTTAGCACCTCTTTTAGCATATACACTATATATGAATGTAAGACATAAAAATATTATGAAAAGAAATAAAACTTTCATAGAAAAAAAAATAGTCTAACACAACAAAACAAAAACAAAAAAATCATTATATACCTATTAAATTATGAATTAGTAAATGTGTATGATCTCATTCTACCAAAACAAAAAACCTAGATAATCTATTATAATTATTTTATTGTTGAGATTTTTGATTTTAATCAATATTTGATGTTTATAGATAGACATTCTCATATGAAATATCAATTTTTATACATATTTTGAATTTGAATAGATTCGGATAGATACATTCAACCTATCTAAATGTTAACTTTGACCAAATTCATAATGTTAAAACAAATTTTAGTTTCCAAATAATCTCAACAACATGTGAGTGAGTGATTAGAAAATCACCTGCAAATTAATGGTACAATTTTATTGACTTAACGGTCAAATAATTAAGTCTGGGATTAAATTTTTATTGACATTTGAATAAATAAAATAAATAAATAACATTTCAAATTAAAATAAATTGAAAGCCCCAAAACAGTGACCAATACACAGAGCTTCTCCTTTTAATAACGCGGATCCATTGATCAGACTTCGCGTTCCCGCCGCCTGTTTCAACCATTCTTTTCTCTCTCTAACTCCACTTTCTCTCTCTACAACACATTTGCAGAGAAACAGAGAGAGAGAGACCTTCTCTTCTCTTCTCTTCTCTTCTCTTCTCTAGTTCTATTCTCTTCTTGACGATCGAATTAAAGAAAGAAACTACTCTGTTTCTAATGGCGAAATCCAAGAATGGTAACGCAAAGAAGCTCTGTTACATTTCAGTGCCGTCTCAGATAATCAACTCTCTGTCTTCTTCTTCTCTCCAATCCCTCCTCGTCTCCCCCAAGAAATCCTCCAAGAACAGCAACTACTACTACTACTACTACAACAGGTTCTTCTCTTTCCTCCCCAGTTACAGGAGCCCCAGGCTCTGGTTCTTCACGCTCTTCCTCTTCGGCCTCCTCAGTATGCTCAAGCTCGCCTTCAATCTCGGCCCTCTGATTCCATTCTCCCCCTACCCCTGCTTCACAGCTCAATCCCAGGACTCGGCCTCAAATGGGCTCTCATCAAAATCGCTGCTTGGCGTTGCTGCTGCTCGGAAAGATGACATCTTTAATGGCGACGGAGAGACCCGGTTGTCGTCTGCAAATGGGTATTCGAAAATCGATGTGGGTACTGACGAGGAGAGCGAGTTCTGGAAGCAGCCGGACGGTTTGGGCTACAGGCCGTGCCTGGATTTCAGCAAGGAGTACAGGAAAGGGAGCGAGGTTATGGGCAAGGACAGGACTAAATATCTTATGGTTGTGGTCGCCGGAGGGATGAATCAGCAGAGGAACCAGATTGTGGATGCGGTGGTGATGGCTCGGATTCTTGGGGCTGCTCTGGTTGTTCCCATTTTGCAGGTCAACGTCATCTGGGGAGATGAAAGGTAAAAAAAAGTGAACTTTTTTGCGCATAGGACATAAATGTGTCAGTGCAATTCAGTTTTTGAATTTCAAATTTTTCTGCCATTTTTAGTCCTATTGTATCAGTTTGAGACCAATTAGTTTGTTTCCTTTTGTGTAAAGAAAGGTTCTGTATTGTGAATTAGAACTTTCGTTCCTCTTTGTTACTTTTTTTGCTGCTTTACAGGATTTAACCTTTTTGTTTTTGTTTTTTATTTGGTGGGTGCAGTGAGTTCTCTGATATATTTGATTTAGATCACTTCAAGAGAGTTCTTGCTGATGATGTTCGAATAGTCTCCTCGTTGCCATCGACACATGTTATGACAAGGCCGGTGGAAGAGAAGCGGACTCCACTTCATGCCTCCCCTAATTGGATTCGCACACATTATAGCAGAAAGGTAAGAATCTACATTGGTGTTGTTTCTTTTCAACTGTTTCTTGCTCAAAAGTATTCATTCGGTACAATAGAAATGGAAAATAGAGAAATAAGAAAGATTAGGTAAACATCCTTGGCAGCTATAAGTTGTGATTATTTAGTGGTGGTTCCGAGACTTGGACTTTGTTAGAGTTCTAAGGGTGTCTACTACTGGAAATAAAGAATTATATTTGGGGTTATAACTGTCCTTGTGTGAAGTGAGCTCAATGTTCTAATTCTTGGAGAAGTTCGGTATTTTGTAGGACCAGTGAATTAAAGAGTCATCTTTATTGATCATTGACCAAAATGTTGTATTTATTGTGCTGTTTGGCTTCTGGATGCATCATGCTTGGACGGCTTATTGTTAGGATACTATGTTTTCAGGTTCCACTGTCTCAGCGTTACTATTCATTGTGATATGCATGTTTGTCTTGTTTAATTGAATCTTGTATGGTTAAGAATCATTTTCCCAATCAATGCCGAATAGCAAAAAGGATTATCATTGACAGACTTTGGTTGGTTTTTGCAGCTTAGAAGGGAAGGCGTTTTGCTTTTACGTGGACTAGATTCAAGGCTCTCTAATGAGCTCCCATCTGATCTTCAGAAGCTTAAATGCAAGGTATTGTTGGTTTCTATTTTGTCATCCTGATTTAAACTGTCATTCCACTCCCACTTTCAAGATTGATTGATTCGGAGATCGTCTAAAAACATTAAAATCATGGAAGGATTTTGTTTCATTGAAATCAAAACCCTCACTATACAATTCCTTGGCTTCCCAATTTAACGCATAATTGCAACACGCTAAGCTCCTTAGCAGTTATTTCATACTCATATTTGCAACTTCCAGATTAGCTTGACTGAATTCGAAGTTTTACTTCTTAGGTTAGTGAAGGTTTAAAATGTGTTCTAATTATATTCTTGGCCAACTTTAGGTGGCTTTTCAAGCCTTGAGGTTTGCCCCACCAATTTTGGAGCTTGGGAACAAGCTTGCACAGAGAATGCGGAGCAAGGGACCGTACCTTGCTCTTCACCTAAGAATGGAGAAGGATGTTTGGGTAAGGACTGGTTGCCTCCCAGGTCTGACTGCAGAGTATGATGAGATAGTAAACAATGAGAGGAAACGCCGACCGGAACTTCTAACCGGTAGATCAAACATGACTTATCAAGAGAGAAAGCTTGCAGGTCTCTGCCCCTTGAATGCCTTGGAGGTTACCAGGTAATAATTGAAACTTTGATACCTGTTCTGGTTTTGAATTTGAACTTTGGTTTCTTATTTGTTGCCTATTTCTATGTCGTAGGTTGCTCAAGGCGTTGGGTGCACCAAAGAATGCTAGAATATATTGGGCTGGAGGACAACCATTGGGTGGGAAAGAAGCCTTGCTACCATTGACCCGGGAATTTTCTCATTTCTATAGCAAGGAAGATCTAGCACTGCCTGGCGAGCTTGAACCATTTGCAAAAAAAGCTTCTGTGATGGCTGCTATTGACTACATAGTTTCTGAGAACAGCGATGTTTTCATGCCATCTCACGGGGGGAATATGAATCATGCACTCCAGGTATTGCATTCATCACTGCCTTGGAAAAGAATCTTCATTTGCTTTTATATTCAGATATTTCATCACTGCCTTGGAAAACAATCTTCCTTTGCTTTTATTTTTAGATATTTAAATTGTTCATCGTATTGTTGGTGTTACAGGGACACCGCGCCTATGCAGGGCACAAGAAGCACATTACTCCAAACAAACGACAGATGCTCCCTTACTTTTTGAACAACACTCTTCCTGAAGCAGAGTTTAAGAGGATCATAAAGGGGTTGCACAGGGACTCCCTTGGGCAGCCAGAACTCAGGATTAGCAGAATCGCAAGGGATGTCACAAAGTACCCTGTCCCTGAGTGTATGTGCAACAATTCATACTCGCATTCCTCCTGAAGTTGTGCTGGAAAATTCCTGAATGAATACACTGAAACTGCTACTTTTGGCATATAACTTGGAACCTTTTGACACCCGAAGAAAGGCTTTTCAAGTCCGCGATGATTCTCCGGAATCCCATTTTGGATGAGGCACTTTCTCTGAAGTGCATTCTCGCGTTCAGACAACTGCAGTATGAGAGGATATATGGAGAGCACAAGGGAGGGTTGTTCGGGTAGTGCAGAAGATGCTGCATAATTTTTTGATTCTTTGTTGGAAGAATTGGTATAGGATAGGTAATAATTAGTTCATTCATCTCATTCTTTGTCCTAAGTCTATAATCCAGTGTATATTTGTATAAAATGAAAACTACTTCCATACAGGCTGTCTAATTTGAGTTTCACAGTTGAAGCAAGTTCAATATGTTCTATTAGTTCAGCATCTCTAATCTAAGATGTGCAGTGTTTAATCAGTTGAAAGGAATGGGAGTGAAACAATAGCAAGTGCATTCCATCACCTATCATTATTCTCAGTGTCTGGTGGGAAGGATAGTACCATGCTTTCAAAAAGCATCATCACAGTTCCTTTGCAACTTTGTATTTATGTTTAAATGATCCAAGTTGCAAGAATCAAAGAAAGAAAACATTGGGAGTGTGCAAAATCAATTCCATTATACTGTTAATCAATTAGCAGGTTCCCTCCAGCTTTCTATTTCCATTTCCTTTGGTCTGCAGCAGAGCACAGTCCATGGCCTAATTTGCACAACATACTAAGTTCTTAGCAAATAATACAATACAATGTATATTCCAAAACCTCTTTAGGGTTTGTGCACATAATCAGCACCCAAGTATTCAGCATAACTGCCATCACATACGTTCAATTTGATTCTTAGTATTAGTTGATGATCATACAGAGCCAGTAAGACTAAAAATGAGAAATGATGTACATTCACATGCTTCGATCATTCTGCCGCACATATCTAAAATGAACTAAAGAGATTCTAACTGCATTACAAAATTTGACACAATGATTCGTTCTTCTTTTGCCTCTTGATATCCATTATCCATCCGGTATCAACATTAACATTAAATTTGATTCTCAGTTGTGTCCTCAATCCCTCCCCAGCAAGTTGGATGTCTTCTGCAGCACGGTTGACCTCAACTGATTGTCATTCATCAAACAGATAGGACTGATTATAGAGCATAACAATGCTCAAATTCCAAGAATCATCCTCAACGGAATAACTTGTCCTTGAACCTAACGTGTTTCTATTTGGCCTCTATCAGACAGTATTCTTCTTCTCTACAAGAGTGTGGCCAGAATGGCGAAAGTGCAACAACCTTCCCAATGATGATCAGTGTAGGAGATATTAACCCTGCTGCTGAAATTTCATCGGCAAGGTTTCCCAGTTCTGCAAAAACCTGTATCATATCAGATGCAACCACCATCAGTTCATGCCATTATTAATCATATCACCCTCTTTTGTTCCTATATAGATGAAAAGCTTGAGACTTTACAAAATAAATAAATAAACAAGGATTTCCAATTTGGAAAAATAGATAAATCTCGTTACTTATTAATAAAATGCTTACGAGACATAACTTTTTATACCTTTAAAAAATTAGAAAGCCTTAGTCACTTTATAAAATCAAATATTGATATATGGATTAAATCCTAAGCATCATTCTCAGAGGGAACAACCAATCCATCTTAAACACACACACATGTACACATAGAAAACATACTGTGCGTTGTTGAGGAGTGGTTCCTCGCTCAACTGCGGCAGCTGGTGTATCTGCAGGTAAGCCATGATTCATCAACTTTTGAGCTAGGGAAGGAAGAGTTGACAAGCCCATATAAACAACCAAGGTTGAATCAGGGTCAGCTGCATTCTCTGCTACAAATAAGGGATCTGTCCCTCCCTTTCTTGAGTGCCCTGTGAGAAATCTAACACTGATTGCCACACCCCGATGAGTTAATGGAATTCCCAACTCAGCTGATATTCCCGAAGCGGCTGTAATACCTGCAAAAGCAAGAAGCTTGACAATCAGATTATAATCCACTCAAAATGAACTGTGCTTTCTGAAATCAAATTAGGCTTTGACTGCTCATAAGAAGATTACCCAGCAGAGAGAACTATACAAACAATTTGTTGGATTAACTATTATTTAATTTCTAAGTGAAATCACTATACAGTGAGCAAGTTGAATGTGTTGTTTGGTTCCCTCCAACAATGGGTGTGTAAAAGCTTCCCATCCTCAAGTATGACAATCACATCTTTCTATTATTTTCACCTATAATCTCTTAGAGGCAAGACATAGTTCTCGCACTTTGCCATCACAACTTATTTAATGGATATATCAGTAATACCTAAAAACATTGAAGTTCTAGAGTCATAAACAAATACACCCCAAATGTCATTTTAGTCTAACAAATGAGTATGTCACAGGAGCTGCAGTATTTTACCTGGAATAACTTTCACTTGAATCCCCTTCTGTTGCAAAAAGTCCATCTCTTCTCCTCCCCTCCCAAATACCTAAACACAAAAAAAAAAAAAAAAAAAAAATGCCTCTTACAGAAACATTTACAGAACGCATGAAACCAAGCTAATTCAACAGGAACTGTCAATTCAGCCATAAAATGTGCCTCTCTAAATGGATTCTCACCAGAGGATCCCCTCCTTTAAGTCTCACAACATTAGCTCCAGCTTCAGCAAAACTCAGAAGCAGCTCATGTATCTCCTCCTACAGAAAGAAAAAAAAAATCATCCAGACTTGATTACTTTACTCATTCACAGTCCAATTCACCTGAAAAATCAAATTAACCACAATCCCAGATTCATGAATTACCTCACCCACAAAAAACAAACACAAGTACCCTGTCAACAACACAGCTCATTTTTGGATAAGAAACTTGTATGAAAACCCAATTGCAGCTCATAATCAACACATGCAACAATGATTACTTTTCCCATCCAACAAAAGCACATTCACCCAAAAATCCAAAACTAACCACAGTCCCAATTGACAACAATTCAAAAAACATATAAGAAATTCAAAACAAAAGAATGGTTATTGCAATATAAAGATTGAATTTTTATACCTGGGTTCTGCTGTGGTACCCAGCAGTCTTGCCAACATAGAGAAGTCTGGCATCAGGACCCACCATGCTCAACACATCATTGGAGACCAACCGATCATACAGCAACAAATCAGCTTTCTGTATCACTCTCATCGCCTTCAATGTCAACAGCTCAGGATCTCCAGGCCCTGTCCCTACCAAGTACACGTTCCCGGGACCGCGATTCTCTCCGGTCTGACCGCAATTTTGCCCGGCCCTTTTCTCCTTGAGCACCTGTAGCAACTTCTTGAGCTCGGGCAGCTGGTAGGCGATGTCGTTTTGCCTGATTGTATCCGAATCCGAATCCAGGGGGAGAGAGCAAGTGACGGTCTGCTCCAGGTGGGTCTTGTAGAGCCATTGGTCCCTCTGATACCTCTCCACAGAGTGCTTCTCTGTGAAGGGAGAAGAGGTCGGGTTGGTGTAATGCAGAGAACAAGTGGGAAATGGGTTGAGGGATTTGGGTTTCTTGCGATGGAGAGAAGACAGAGAAGCGGAGGTAGTGAGCCTGTTGACAAGAGCAGCCATGTCTGGATCTACTGGTGTTGGTTTTGGTTTTGGTGTGTGATATATATAAAGGAATGAACTTGGAGGAGTTTGAGTCTATATACAGATATTAGAATTTAGACAGCGAGAGAGAGAGAGGAGGTTGTGTTTGATTTGGATTCTGGTTTTGGACCTTTTGGGGTTGTTTAGAGGATGGGTTATGAGTTTTGGGGAGGATGAGAAGGCAAAAGCTAAAAAAAAAGTAGCTTTTTGTTATCGAAAGAGACCATATTCTATTTTTGGACCTTTTCAAAGGGATGGTCATGGCTGCTTTCCTCACTTGGTACCACTGATTATTTAATGTATACTACTATATGTCTTGAATTTATTTAGACAACAATTTTTATTTTTTATTTTTGTATGGGGGTGTCGTAAAATAAAATGCATTAAAACTATTTTTCATTTTAAAACAAGTGTTATTGTTTAAACACTTATTTTAAAATAAAAATTAGATTATAAAACAATATTTATTTTAAAACAGAAATAGTAATAAGAAACATGAGAAAAATAAAAAATAGGAAAAGTATTTTTCCATGTACTTGTAATACATGTATTTTCACATGTATAGAGTTTGATTAAATCTCAACCGTTCAGAAGTCATCTTTAATGTGTATAACACTAATTACGTACAATACAAA